>VYXH01003181.1:320402-371628 GCA_013397275.1 Burhinus bistriatus
TAATAATAATAATAATAATAATAATAATAATAATAATAATAATAATAATAATAATAATAATAATAGTCTGGTACTTTAGAAAGTGAAAATAAAGCAGAAAAAATCCACTTTTTTCAGTATTTTCGCTTTTCCTTGAAAGGACTATGTTGGTGTTTATTTTAAGTCACTGTCTGCAAGCTCGCCTGCCTTCCACATGAGCTGCACAGGCTCGACAAACAGAGACCTGCTCAGGTGCTGTTTTTCATTGGGGGGAAAAAAAAAATATATATGTACAAGAACTTTTCCAATCAATCGGAGAGAGACACAGCCCTTGACAGCCCTGCAGACGTGGGGGCTGTACTCGCCAGGCAGCTTACAGAAACCGGCAGGGATGCACCTGCCTGTGGCAGAAAGACAAGGAGGAAACGTGTGTGAGGGCCAGAGGGGATGCTCAGAGGAGAGAGAGATTTTGGAGGACTCAGAAAACACAGGGAGCACATAACTGTCCTCACAGCCCCCCAGTTATTTGCTTTCCCAGTCCCTTTGTGTGAAGCAGCTCTGAAATCCAGCTGACACCCTCCAGCTTGACACTGGACAGGGCCACCGCCAGCCCTGGATGGCGACGTGCATGGGGCTACACCACTCCACATCACACATGCGTACTTGAAACGACTTCTTCAAAGTAAAAAAAAAAAGGGGGGAAAAAAAAAAAGAAAAAAAAAGCAAGCAGAAAACGGTTCCCTCCTTTGTTTACATACCTGCCAAGGGCTGACACTGGCTGCTGTCAGTCATTTGTATGAGCTGACGGTTTTCTAGCCGAAAGCAACACAAGTGATAGCAAGGCAAGCAATAAAGGGACGGATCCTGCTCTGAGAGCCACATGCCACCCCCCCGCTCACCCTCCAAAATCTGCTCTGGGAAGAAAACACACTGAGCAACCAGAAAGGCTTTGGGTTCGGAAAATGAACTGTGTGCTCTGATCCCTTGTAAGGGAGAGCATCACCACTGCAGGAGGGACCCCCTAAGGAAGACCAACACAGACCTCTGCCGAGCATGTGAAATTTGGAGAACTTGGCCAGAGATGGACAATGTTTGCACCTGAGCATCCTCTTCGGGACTCCACCTGAGAGGGGAGGCTCACGCAGCACCCACTGTAGTTCAAGTTTGCTGGCCGGACCCTGACTGTCCTCTGCTCCATGAGCTGGGCTTCACTGCTCAGAAAACCCTGAGCCAGGAAGGATGCTAATGGGATTTGAACTACCAGCTGGAATGGGCTAAAGGATTAGGACTCCAGAAGCAACTTTCTTTGCCACAGACTCCCGGTCCTCCATCAGGAAGGGTCTTTATTCCACTGCGAAAAGAAACTTCCCACTTGCAAAAGCAAGAATAAAGCTTCCTGCAGAGGTCTGACAGCATAATATGCATGCAGGCCCACGTGTACACACCCCCCCCATACAGGCATGCTCACAAGGGGAACATGCAAGAGAAATACAAAGAATTAAGGAGCAATGAAAGGTGCAAGCCAAATTCCAAGGTTTGACGTGAAAAAACGCACAAATGCTTTTTTTTTTTTGTCAAGCTGTATTATTTTCTATTCATAAATATCTCTCTCAATAGCTATATATGTACCCAGATAAAATTTGTATTTAGCTAAGCCCTGTCACTAGGAAGCATGTTATTTGCTCTTTGATCGCTGTCGTTACTCTATTTATTAAGAAAACCTCTCTTTGCCCAACATGAGAGGAGAAACCAGGTGCTGGGACTGATCACAGCGCGACCAGAGAGCAGCCCTTGGAGAGAAACGTTTGCAAACAATTCACAGGCTGAGATTTGTTTATGGAACCCAATCACATTTCTATAATTAATCCATTTCCTATTTACTTTTGCATCAGGATTTGCTGACAAACAGTTCACAAAGCTATAAAGTAAAAGCAGCGGGTTTGGGAGCCAGGCGAAGGGCTCACAATTTGTTTTGTTTACTCCCTAAACTCTGGGGAGATGCAATGCCCTGTGGTTAGACACAGAAAGTTTGGCCGTTGTGTGGAATAGTCAAACCTTCCAGGTTTGCTGCTGCCAAAATTCAAGGCTGGAAATTCGATCACAAGACCGGCAGCATCTTCTGCCCTGCAGCAGTCCTCCAATGGCCAGAAATGACGGAAGCAGCGGTGCATGGGGGCAGGGAAATCCATCCTTTCTAGCTTCAAGAAACGTGAGATTTTGAGAGTTTTTTTGCAGGGCAGAAGGGAACTGAGGAAGCAGAAAATCCTCCAGTTTTAGCAGTCCCCCCCTGCACCCCAGGCTCAGAGCCCCGGGCTCCCCAGGGAGTGGCCAGCATGTGCACCAGAGGGCAGCAGTGCCAAAGCCACCCACCGCCGCCCTGCAACCTGCAACCCCCAACCACTCAGAAGAAGCAAAAATGCCCGGTTCCTATCAAGACAATTCTCACCAGGCACTCACTTTACAAGGAGAAAGATGGGGGCAGGAAAACAAAATCCCTGGCCATTCGATCCCTTTCCCTCACAGAAAGCTTGGTGCTGCTTACCAGAGTCAGGAGCAGCCGTGTACGAAAGCAAATTTAAGGCCTCTTTGCTGCTGCTTTGAGGACATCCTCAAACACTGTGAGCTTCAGCCAGGCGCAGACAGCTGCTTGCAAGGGGCTGCGCCACCACAGCGCTACCCATCAAAGCATGCCTGGCTGGGACTCAGTGGATGGTCCCTGAGCTCGGGCATTTCTGTACTCTGAAAAACCCAGACGCTAAAGCCGAGGAACGGTAAAGAGGGTTGTGATGGAAAGCCACTGGGCAGGCCTGGCTGCATTGCTGCGAACATCCTTGCATTGCTGCGAGCTTCCCTCCCACAGCCCGCCTGCCGGACGCCACAGGGCCAGCTCAGCTGTGGGCAGCGCAATGGCACCCACGGGCCGCGGTTTCATCCTGCATGCCCTCTTCTTGCCGTGCTCCTGCCTAAAGCTCACCTCTGGAGATGACAACAGCTAATGAAACCCACGGCCCGCCAATACGGGAGAGCAGGCAAAGCAGCAGTGGTGGAGGCAGCAGCCAGGCTGCCGAGCGGGCTGGGATGCATGTAATCAGAAGGGTTATCTAATGCTAGTTTCATTCTAATTGAGTCACTACCATATGTCACCCTGCAATAACAACGCAAGCAGCATGCAACTGAATACATATTTAATTCACATAATGGGTACAACAGTAGAAGTAATCAAGGCAGTTTGCCATAAGCCATAAAGAAGTGTAGCGTGTTCCTATCGAGGAGCAGCCTGCACGCTTGGGGAGAAGGGGATGGCAGGGGCATCGCGCCACCGCCACTGCGAAAGCTGCAAAGGAGGGGGGACCTCCCCAAAACACGTCCTGGCATGGATTGAAGGCAAGGCGGCCATTCAATGCGAATGGAAATCAATGGCGGAATATTGTCGACAGATCGTTAGGCCCTTCAATATAATTAACAGTAATGGATTTATTGGTGGAAACGTAATGATTTGAATGTTAAATACTGGCCTGGAATGGCGGCGTACAGTCACTTTGTTTCCAGTTTCAAAAAGGACCAAAAAATTGGAAAAATCAGCCCAAGCCAGGAAAAGGTGCAACCCTGGAGGCAGGGCAAGGCAGCGGGTGGTAGCTGTCCCTGCCCCCGGCTCACCCTCCTCTTCCAGTGGCACCTGGCGGCCACGCTTGCCTCCTTCATTTCCTCCCAGAACGAGAAGATTAATACGATTGAAGACCACTCATCAATATCTTTGGACAGATCAACCGGAGTTTTCATTAAAGCCATATTAATGCTTTTGGATACACAGCTGTGGACAGGTTAGGCTTCAAAAATAAAGCCCAGAGAGGAAAGAAAAGAGAAGAGGAGCAGTGTCTGCTCCCGGTCGGGAATTAACAGAGAGACGGCCTGTTCCCTCGTTAGCGGCCTCTCCCACCAACATGTTTTGATGTATATTTCATGAGGATAAACAAACATTCATTTCACTTTGGGAAGATGTTTGCTGTAATGTATTGGCAGCCTCACCAGCAATGAGGGGACATTAATTTCAATTCTGGTGTTTAAACACTTTGTTGAGTCCCAATCATTCATCCCTGCCTCAGCACAGCCAGGGCGTGGGGAAACAACGGACAAGCAGAGCCCCAACCTCACCCTGCTGCAGAGCCTGCTGGAGTTTATTTGTTATTTAAATGACTTAAGAAGGACCAGACGCTAGGAAAGAGGTGGCTCTACCTGGCCGCTTGCCTTGGAGTGCAGCCTTCAGCCATCCTATGTATCATCAGAGAACGGCTCGCAGCCTACGTCAGGAAATACCATCCCTGGAGGACAGGCTCTGATGAGTATCTGCAGCTACGATGAACCACAGGACGTGCCAGAGATGCAAGGAGAACGTCTGTGCTGGAAGACTCCTGGATCTTCCAGGACTCCTCAGCCCTCTCTTGCTTGCACCTTCCACCTCTGTATCCCCATTAGATGAGAGGAACAGCAGTGCTTTCCCCAGGGGGGTGCCACAAAGCAGTCTCTTAAAGACGGGGGATTCTCAGTCCGCTACCAAAAGCCAGATGTCGCTTAGAGAACAGCCTGCCCTGTCCCTAAGGCTTGCCTTGCAGGCAGGAGACCAGATGTGCTGGTGAGGATCCATTGCATGTACCTCCTTCCAAACAAAACGTGGTTCTGGGGTAACACCTGCAGCCAGCTCTCAGCTTCAACTGTTTGGGCAGATTTGCTCATTGGTAGCCTGCACCCCTCAATGGGATTTTGGAGACTTTTAGGCTATATGTGAGAAAATGCCCACAGCATTTCCCAGTGAAATGCAGGTACAGATGCAGGTGGCTGCATCTTCTCTCCATCCCTGGCCCTTAGCTCCTCGCATGCACTGCTGAATAAATGGAGCTAGCAGAAACTACGCAGTGGAGGGAGCAAGGGGGGGTCCTCGGTGAATGCAGAGTTGGGACATCTGGGAGTGGGAAAATGGGAAGCAAATATGGACTGGAAAAGGACATGGGGTCCTGCTGCACAGCAGAGAGCAGGACAGCCTGAAGAAAGAGTGGTTGGAAAGACAACACCGCTTTTATTACTCTCACGTGTCTGTAAGAGGTGACAGTGCTTGTGGAAAGGTTTTTCACGAAAACAGCAAAATAGGAAAATGATGCCTTTATGAAACAGTGACGTGTTGTTTCTGTGAATGCCAAGGGTTTTGCATATCCCAAGCCTCCCTGAACACACTCACCACCACCTAAAAGGAAGAGGGGAGCTCCAGCATAGGACCCCTCTTTCCAAAAAAGAGGTCTCATCAAAAGACTAATAAATATTCACCTGAAGAGCCAAGGCAGGTGAGGACAGGGAGGGAGACACCACATACTGGGACAGCCAGAGCTACCCCCTTGTTTTTCCTCCCACTTTTATTCTCCTGCTTCTTTTTCCGATCACCAAATATGCAAGATATCCTACACATAAGGTAGACTTAAAAGAAGTTACAGTATCTGACAACACATCAACAGCTCTCTGGTAACGCCATAGAGACATTGCAGTTGCTTTGTAGTATAAAGCATGCACAAAAAGACATAGACACACACACACACTCCTATCTAGCTCCACATAAATGCAGGCATTCCATAAAAACATTTCTCCTTTCACTTTATTTTGTGTGATCTGCTTTGTGGGGATGTTGTAGAGGCAGCAGCACTGTCTCCCTTCTCATCTATGCATCTCCTTGTTTTTAAGGGTAAAAAGCTGCTTTAAGAAGACAACACATCAGTGCCTAGAAAGGAGCTTACAACAGGCAAGCTGCCACAAGGACAGAAACCATCTTGCACCCAAACACCTTCTAGGGTATGATCCCTGCAAAAGGGGTTTTCATCAACATCAGTTGCTTCAGGAGGCAGGACTGTCCCTTGGTATTTAATGACTAACCCAGCCCCATCAGAAGTCTCTTCCTCACCCTTCATCAGAGGCTGATGAGGGTCTATGGCCCTTCCAAAAATTCCCCCCCCATCTCTGTCTGAAAAGTGAGACTTCTCCAGTAGCGTTGCAACTGACACAACTGACCTGATGGCAGCCCCCTTGGAGATGCAGTCAAAGTTTGTGTTGTTGGTTGGACGAAAAATATGTTTCTTTGTGGTACGGTTAAAAACTTCCAAATTTCCAATTTCAGCTCCCTGCAAGGAGCACATACCATTTCGGCCCCAAAGAGCTCCTCATCTAACCAAACTGGCCAGAGAAGGGCAAGGGAGGGAAGGACTGGGTCACACCTCCGTGATCCTAAGTGTCCCACTACAGCTCACCGATTGACATCTAGCAAAGCCACCCCAACTCCTGAAGCTTCCCCGTCTTGCTAGGGCCATTGGAAAAGAAAGATCCATGCTCTGAAGTCACATGGAAAATCCCAGAGCATTTCCTCCCTCTGCCCCCCCTCCCACATTCAATAATCCTGTTAAACTGAACCCTGGCTGGATTAATCTCTTTCCCCAGACAAATGGGCGATTATTCAGGCATCACATTGGGATTTTTAGGGTTTGTGTGCATTTCTACTGATCTTCTCTTGGCTTCTTTTGTAAATGGCTTTTACTGCTCCCCCGACAGCACGCACGATTCAATTCAGTCTCTCTATTAACATTTCAGATACAAATACCTGCTCCCAAGGGCTACCCGCAACAAATATCAGCAGAGCTTCCCTACTTCACCACCAGTTTGGTGGTCAGGAAAAACTACAGCTACTCGTATTTGTCCTTAAGTCCTTTCCTCTCTGAAGCTTGCTGAGACAAGCTCTGCAAATACTCAACCCGCACAGCCTTAGGCCAGAGCATCCAAAAATCAACCTCGTAATCAAGCCTGGCAAATCCCACACATGCCTTGGGCAGCCTTGGATAAGAAAGATCCTACTGAAGTCAACTAAATTTTGCACCCAAACACCTGAGTGTAAACATGTAACCTGACTGGGAAACACTTAGGCAGGAACATCAGGTGGCTGTTGTACCTCCTGCCCAGAAGAATAAATGGACACCCACTAGGAAAAGCAAGAAGGAAAGCCAAAGTGACACCGAACACCGTGCTCAAGTTTCTTGCCTGGATAACAGGAAATACCACCTGCAATACCAGACAACTTGCCCTGGGTCCCACATGGCCACGTTTCCAGCAAGGTCAGTCTCTCATTTTTTCAATAAATGATTTGGGCTGAGGACACATGATCCCTACCTTGCACAAAGAAAGGTAACTGTGGGGCTCCTTTACTCCCTGGAGCACCTCTACAACACAGCCTCTATCTAGCAGGCCGACAGCTCAGTTTTCCATCATTCCACATTTGCATTCCTATACATGCAGTTATGAGTGTGCATATACAGATATATGCATACACATACATTTTTGTAAACAGCATGGAACTATGCAGCACTGAAATGCCTTGTTGTTCCTTGAAAAAAATCTGCTTTTAAGGTTGTTCACTCCCAACCCCAAATAACGCCATCACATAAAAGCAAACAAGCCCTTTTGCACTGCCCAGATGTTTTCCCCACATGTCCTCAGCTGTATTTTTATACTTCACTGACTACAATAAGTTGAAACTAATTTATACTCTGGTTAGCCCTGCCAAGGCAAGCGGCTAGGAGAAGCCAGCTGGACCGTGGAGCTACAGGACTGTTTACCAAGCCCCAGCCTGCTCTGCCTGTCCAGGCCCCACAAAGCCACAGGTATGTAAAGGAGCACACTGTCCTCTGGATGCCAGAATGACCCTTCAGCTGCTAGCAAAGAGAAAGGGAAGAAACCAGAAGACACCTCAGTTCTGCAGCTGGAAGGAAAAGCTCACTGGTACTTGCCAGCTTCCACTTCAGTGAAATACTCACTTTTTCGGTCATTTTTTCCTCCAAAGCTTCAGGAGTCTTGGGAGAGGTGAGACACGCAGTATTTGGTATCAGGAAAGAAAGCACAACACAAAGTAATGCTGATCCTCAGGAAACACCAAGCCTTAACAGTGAGGTTTTCCCCCATCACTTAAGACACCCTTAGAAAACATAAATCAGTATTTCCAGCTTCTCTGTGCGGTCTGGTTGGCGGCACTCAGGACACACCACGTGCTCCTTGACACTGCTAGGGACAGACAACGCTCTGCCAATTCCTGCCCGCATCACGTCAGCCCAGATCAGGGAGCGGGGACGGCAGCGGAGGCCTGGTGAGCTTAATGCTGAGCTGGAGGGAGAGTGATCTTCAGGAGAGACCCACAGCACCAGAGGAAACAGATGCTCTGCAACTCTGAAGAAATCCTTCCCATTCCCTTTACAGCAAAGGACAGCCCAGGGCACCAAACACACCAAAAAGCCACAAAATCCACGCACCCCCAGCCTCTCTCCCCTAATCAGGACGGAGATAACCCAGGCAAAATTCCCATTAACCAGCTAATGCGTATAGCAGTGTTTCCCAGCCAGGGCTCCTCGTGGCTAAATAACAGTCTTTATCCCCCAATTTCCCTTCATCATTTGTCATCTTCTTTCAAATCAACTCAGTATTTCCTGAATCCTCAAGTACTAACAGGCTCAGAAAAAAAAAAAAAAACAAGGAGGAAAGTGCTTATGACTCACTTGAAAACTGGCTAATGTTTCCCACCCCTCTCTCTTCTCTCAGACTTCCCCCTTTCCACCCTGGGCCTCCAAACACTTCCCGGACAGCCATCGATCGGCTCAGACACACTGGCCTGGGGGAGGAAACTCAGCAAGCAAGAAGGCAGATGGATCACAGTGCTGGGAAGAAAGAAGCACAGAGCACCGGGACCTCTGGCAGATGTGTTTCCTGCTCCCCTATCCCACCTCAAATCAGCCCAGCATCCCCAGTACAAACCCAGTCCTGCAGTGCCGGGACCTTTCCCCAAGGACAAGGGCAGGAAAGTAGCTAGGGATCAAGATGCTGGAGCATCCTCCATGCAGGAGACGCAGCACATGTCCCTTCCCTCTGCCAGTAGCCCCCTTCAAGCTGATGTGAAAGGGCAGGGATACACGTTTCTGCAGCAAAAATGCATCTCTGAGGACATACTGGAGAGGGAGAGGGGCTGCACTGATGGCTGGGAAGGTGTATATGGAAACAGAGCCAAGACAAGAGAGCACAGCAGTGTTTCATGCTCAGGGGCATCTTCTCCCTCCACATGCACCCATGGGCATGGTGGCAGGCGGGATGGCATGGGTGACTGGGGCATGGCCCCATATGGGGCTGAAAGTAACTTCACCTGCATCACCACGCTACATGGCACCTCCACCACAGACGGACACCCCCAGCTCCTGCAGAAGGCAACCTGACCCAAGCCATCGCCCAGACGCAGCCATGCTGCTCACCTCCTGAGTGGGGCCCATCCTGCAGTCTCCAAAGCAAAACAGAAAAAAATGGACAATTTTTTTACCCCTCCTTCAATGCTCCACCCCTCAAGTTTCCTCTCCTTCCCTTTGTTTTCTAACACACCGCCATATCCCCAGAGTAAGGGCAATTCAGGGGCAACCCAAAAGCAAACCAGAACGGCTGCAGAGTAGGGAAATAACAAAAAGCTCCCCAAAAATACAATAAAAAATGAGGAGAAAGGGGTTTTAAAAAGAGACAGGACTAAGGAAAAAGCAACAGCAGCACAAGAAAAAGGGAAGGGGATGGGGGGGAATTCCTCTGGAAATCATTAATACTCCAGGAACCTTCAGGACTAAACCTGAATACAGACACTTAAGCTCTCAGCTCTGCCATTAATGCTAGGGCCTAAATTATTGATCTTTTGCCTTTATCAGCATAACAGTCACGTCCTGGTATCAAGATCTAACTACACTGCGGTCCCTGTGCTGCAGCCACTGAAATAATTAGGAGAAATTCTCATTAAAGGAGAGTGAAAGGTTCAGAGAAGGAGACAGAGAAAAGGGTCTGGGAGGGTGTTTAATGTCTTCCACAGGGTCGAGAGAGCGCTCTGATCAAATCCCCGCACGGGGCCAGGGGATGACAGCTTATCAAAAGGAGAAGTCCAAAGCATGGGCTGGGCTGCACCGTATCAGCGCCCGCCTGCAGCCACCGCCATGCGCCAGCAAGAGGGGGAATAAAGGAAGGTAGGGGGAAAATGCATGAAAAATAAATAAAAAGGGAAAAAAATTAATAATGGAAGGGTTGCTGCAGGCTTGTTCGGAGTCTAAAAAATTCAGCCTGGGGAAAGAAAAGGGGTGTAGGGAGGGAAGGTGGGTACGAGAGAGAACTGGAGGAGGAAGGAGCCCAGCTTGCTCCCCAAGGTACATGGCCACGGCTCTCACTATCGATTTCACTGCGGACTGCGCCGCTTGGGACGCCGAAAGGAAACCGCAAAGCAAAATGGGAGAGCGGCAAAACCGAAGCAAAATCACACACGCGGCCAGGAGGACGGGGGGAAGAAGCCCAGCCTGGCGGCAGCACTGCCCTCAAGTCCAAAACACCATGGAAAACATTAAAAAAATAAATTTATGAAAACAGGAAAAATGCACCCCCACCAGCCCAAAAACACAGGAAACATTTCACAAAGCCCAGGAAAAAAAAAAAATTCAGTCTGGTGGGCAGCAGAAAGAAGTCACTGGAGATTTTGGTGCGATTTGGGAGGGGGTGATGGAAACATAAGATGAGCGATGGACGGGGAGGGAGAAGGACAGGGATGAATGTAAAAAGCCTGTCCCCTCCCCCCTGCACACACAAAGTTTGCCTATATTTGATGTCAATGTGCTGTAATTTAAAAGAAAAATTCCATTTCACTCGGCTAATCAGAATGGTTAGAGAGACCATTACCACAAACACTGGGAACATCTGAAATTGATTATTTTTTACTTCGTGCAGTTAATGAAATCCTCCAGCGACCGCAGGCAAGCACCGCGGAGGGGTCCGTGCCCAGCGCTGGGGATGGGGAGGGGGATGCCGCGCTGCTGACCTTTCTACCCAGGGCTGTGGGGGAGAGGCGTGGGGCTGCCGGAGTCGGGCTGGGCTCTCTGCCCACCATTTTGTGAAGGCTGGAGATATTTAGCATGGGCGGCACATCCCGTAAGGAGCACCACATCATTAAATGTCTTGGGCTGGTGCGGCGGGGAAGAGAAATGCAGGATGTCACTGCCTGATAGGGAGAAGACTCGGAGGTTATTTATTAGCGGACACTTACCACAAACTGCATTTTCTCCATTTGCATTCGATATGCTGCAGCTGGCTTAGCACCAAGAAAAGGTGGGCAGGATGGAGGGACTAGCACCCTTGCCCTTCCCCTGCTCTCCCCTCCTGCCCTCCACCCATGTCAACCCCTCAAGAGCCCCCCCACTCCTTGCCAGTCCCACCGGAGCCAGTTGTCTATCTGCTTGGCGTGACCCGCTCAAGCCAAGTTTCCCAAAGAAGCCGTGAGACTCCCCATTGATGCTCTCCATCACCATGGTTCAAACAGCCAAGCCCTGGGGTCCAGCCACCAAGCCCTGGGGTTCTGCCAAGGTCCCCAGATCACTACAGTGGCCCTTTGGCCACCAATGCAGGACACATCCCTTCTGCAAGACCATCCGGAGCAATGGACCAAAGCGCCCACAGGACGCTTGGACACTCAGCCCATTGCAGCCAGGTTCCAAATCCCTCCCAGGAGCACCACGAGGGCATCCCAATGCATCCCTGCCTCAGATACAGGCATACATGGGGGGCCACTCTCCCCTCCATCCTGTGGCCACAGCCTCTCCCCCACCTACGGAAAGTGGACGAGTGTAATTACGCAGAAAGCTCCTCTGGAGCTATATCAATAAGACAGACGTCTGTTGTATCATTCTCTCTCAGTAAGGCATTTCTTCTCCCCAATTGCTCATATAGAATCATAGCCTAATAGCATGCTATTAACATAATTGCCAACACAACTAGTGTTCCGTGTCTCACAGCCATTTGCTTATTTTGCCATAAAGAATATAAAAAAACAGCCCGAAAACCCGCAGCCAGGCTGTGCAGCCAAGGGGACTGGCCACTCGGCTGTGCCGGTGGTTTCAGGACCTGGCCAGGAGAGGAGCAGCACCAGCGTCCGGCCCCAGCTGCAGACCACAGTACCAGCAGCGCACTCCGACCAGGCTCCCAAGCAGACGTGTGCGAAGATCTAAACGGATTCTGCCAGGCGAAATGAAATTCCCATTATTTTTAATTAATCCTTAATTAAAATATATTACTCCGCAGATTCCGCAAATCTCTCTTAATATGCAAATGCGGCCCATTCAAGGATATTTACATATCATTAATTAAAACGGCACATTCTTTCAGTCTAACAAGCTGGGAGCCGTGGCTGTTGCCACACTGGCAAGAAAGCCTGGCCCAGCACTGCCAAATTCATCCACAAGAAAGATGTTAAGTGTCACAGCAGGGGTGGGACAGCACGAGACAGGGCTGGGAAAGGACACAGCTCTCAAAGCTCTCACCCACCACCAAATGAGGAGATGAGTTTGGGAGATCCTGATCTGTGGCAGAAGAGCACCCCAAAGTCTGGCTGGAGCAGTGGATGGGGATGCCCAGGAGCACAGCAGCACCCAGGGAGAAAGGAGGCATTTCAGCAGAACCAGGGTCTGATCACAGTGTCAGTGCTCACCCACACACAATGTTTGAGGTCATGTTTCTCCACAGCCTTCATTACTAGGGACACTGTGCTGTCCCACCAATATCTGCCACCAGGGAGTACTCCCACTCTCCCCGTCTGCCTCAACCTTGGAGCATGGAGATCTCTCTGCTTCAAAACTACGAAATACATCATCCACAACAGTTGAGTTCCCACCACTCTGGACCACTTCACATCGATCAAGACAAACCACCCTATCAGAAGGGTCAGACCCTAAGAAACAAGCCAGTGCTATAGCCCTTTAACAGGGTGAAAGCACAGAGGTGACGATGAGCTGGCTTGAGGGAAGAAAGCTTGCTGTGCCTCAGTAATTTCCTCCTCCATGGCTCTCCAAGATGAGTCTGCGCCTCCTTCCCCAAGTCATAAGGGGCAGGCTCTTTGGGCAGCATCACAAACACAGACCCCAGTGCCCAGCGGCAAGCTCTGCATGGGCAACTCCCACCTCAACCACCTGTCCAGCAGAGCTGTGGACCCTGAGATGCGTGTGACTCAAAACAGAGTGCAAGACAGCCGAGAGGTTAACCACAGCTCCAGCAAGGGTCTAATAGCTGTAGAGAAACTTATATTTTGGTAGTCTGGACAAGCTTACCAGGTAACTGAGTCTGGATACTACTCACGCACAAATCCATCACCCCAAAGAGCCATCAGTTTTGTACACACAATTATTACCAACTGACCTGCATCTTAAGTCTCCCATGGGCTGGTATCAACAGGAACGTCAAGCACCCAAAACGCAGTAGCAGCTCCTTCCCAGAAGAGGAAGGCCACTACCAACCAAATAGTGTCTATGTATTCACGGCTTCAGAGGTGTCTGAAAGCAAACGCTGCCCAGGCCTCCACAGCGACACACCAGGACAGAGACTTATCCCCCATCACAACTTGGATATACTGCTGCTATAAACCGGGAGGTTTTCAGCCTGCAGGACTGATTTCCATGACAATGACAGCCCTACTCTCATTGTCTCAGTACTGTCACTACCTTCTCCTAGATAGAGCAGACAGCAGAAATCCAACCAGCAGCTCCTCACACAGGACTGACAGATATTCTCAACAACAATTAATAAGCCTCTGTCCTTCTCCAGCACTTTTCATCAGAGGACTTCAAAGTGCTTGAATGAACTTGTCTCCACTTCACTCCAGAGTCAGAGTAAATGCGTAACAACCTCTCTGCCCAGATGGGGAAACAGAGGCACGGTGCAAGGAGAACTGTCCCCTGCCACACAAGAAGCTTTACACACAGAGCAAAACAAAAGCCACCCAGATGGGTGAGTGAACTTGTGCTGAGCACTTCCCAGTCTATTGCTGCTTGCTGCCAGGGTTTGGGAGGGACACCAGCAAGGGGGCACTTTACTCTTGACTTGTCCCTTTTTGCTCCTTCCCCTGGCAGCTGCCACCAGGCTTTGGCAACAAGGGCAACCCAGCTGGGTGCATCTTCAGCCTGGCCTGGAATTGCCACCCCAAAACCCCCAGAGATATCCACGTAACACAGGTACTTGCCATGCAAAATCTTCATGCTTTCCCAATAAACAAGGCTGTTCAGGTCACATGAGCCTTCCGTCTCCCAGGTCTTCAGATGAGGAGGAGACAGTCGCACTATTCCCAGCCAAC
The DNA here is from genome assembly GCA_013397275.1 of Burhinus bistriatus. Taxonomy (NCBI): domain Eukaryota; kingdom Metazoa; phylum Chordata; class Aves; order Charadriiformes; family Burhinidae; genus Burhinus; species Burhinus bistriatus. Next base: position 334,576 of record VYXH01003181.1, read on the forward strand.
TGAGATGACACAATATGAACCGCTCAAATCAAGATGACTTGGCTGCACTTCAATGCCTCCCATGGTCTGGAAAAGTGGCAATATCTCCACATACAGGCTGATACTTACACTGAGTCCATTTTAGGCCACACTTACCCCTTTTTGCTGCAAGAGAGTTGTTCATTCTTCTAGCGGGCTGAGCCTTTAACCAGAGAGGTGTATCAGAGGGGATGCTTGCTTTTCTTTTCTCTTGCCTTTTTTCAGGACAGTGCAGGGAAAACATTGCTGCTTTATTGCAGACTGCCTCTTCAGCAAGTTTTCACATCACTTAACTCCTCTTCAGATCTTCAATGCCATACCAGTCCAGGGAGCTCACCAAGGCCCATGCAAAACATGGCAGCTGGCAAGCCAGCTGCTGCCGGAGAGGCTTATCCTGCTTCTGCAGCATTTTTGGTCCCAAGTCCTTCTCAAGAAGCAAGCAGAGTCAGGCAAGGGGGGGTGTTTGGGGTGGGCTTGAAACTCCCATTAAATCCCTGTGCCAACTTGCCAAGGAAGTGGCCAATGCACCAGGAGCTGCAGACAAAACCCACCAGGATTGCCTTCCTCACCTGCCAGCAGGCAGTTTTGGAGACTCTTCCACCGACCCCTAGCACCACACCATGGCCTTGGTAGCCACCTAGGCCAGCAGCTTTCACCCGCTTTCCAGAAAAGCCTCAAAGCTCCCCAAAATCCCCCCAGCCCAGAGCACTGAGACACTGCATGGACAACACGCCACAAGGTGCCAAACGGTTGATGAATTATGCCAATTAATACTCCCCCAGCATCTCTTGCGATGGAGAGGTGTTTGAACCTTGGTGGTCTTGGCCCAGGGCCAGCTGAGGTGATTAAATCGTGTCTCTCTCTGCTCTCCCTTTGCAGTTCCAATTGCATGTGAAATTGCTCCTCACCTCCCCATGCACCCAGCTGTGCCCCAGCCACCCACACTGGGTTAAAAGCCACTGCCACAAGCCACAGTTCCAGGCCACTGGTCCACAGCCCGAGCTGGTCCACTCAAACGGCCCCACGTCCTGTGCTTGCTCCTCCAGCGAGCTGTGAGGAGGAGGGGAGAGCCAAGGTGTGGCTTCTCCCTCCTCTGCGTCTTCTTCCTTTCACCCAAAATTTGCTGGTGTGGGTGGTGGAGCAGGTCTGGGGTCCCTGCTCCATTCCCTAGGCTGGGGGACCAAGACCCAGGTTCCCCAGGGAGGCAGTGATGCTGCTCCATCCCATGCAGAGGGCCAGGCACCTGTCCCCCTTTTCTCACCATGTGTTCCCCTTCCAGCAAACAAGGCAAAGCAAAAGCAAATGCTACAGACCATTACGGCTTCATGTCCAGCGAGGACTGCAGGACAGGAGGTCACTGGAGGGACCCCAGGGCCACTTTGTTACCCAGGCTGGTGCTCTCGAAGTCAAATCCTCCCAGCAGCACTCACCAGCAGCCCCAAGATGCCAAACCTGGTGTGCAAAAGGGCTCCGGCTCCCCAATATCCTAGAAAAGCTGAACCCCGTCCCCCTTGGCTCCTGCTCTGCTCCTCTTTGGGAGCACCTCTTGGGGGCTTGGCACAGCCTCCAGTCACCCCAATTTGGGGGGACGGTGGAAACAGTCATTGGTCAAGCGCTGTCCCTCCCTCCCCACCGCTGATGCATGCTCTGCCATGGCACTAATCCCACATTAATATGCTCACCGCAGCTGAAGCAGCCGACGTAATGAAAAAGCCCATCCACGAGGAGATAATTATATTACAAAACTATTTTAAATCAATGAGAGCCAAGACAGATGGGGTGGCGTGGTGGGGGGGGGGGGCAGTGCTGGGGACAGGCTGCCGTCACTCCAGGTGTCCTGCCATAGTCCAGCCACCTCCGGAGGCTGGGCTCCCTGGCTCCAGAGGGCAGGGGATCCCCAAGCCTTCTGTGCCAGGGGCTGGGCAAACTGGGGGTGAGAAATAACAAAGAAAAGTGAAACATGGCCCAGAAGAGCATGGCCTCAGAGCCAGTAGGGGATTGTCAGCACAGCTTTTGGTGCCCCAGCTCTCAGGACATGCGGCAGCTCTCTCTAAATTCATGATCTCCCAGAGATGGGAGATGGCAGCTTTCATTTAAAACCACCTGCAAAACTCATCCCAGCTTGAGGGCACAACCCTCCAGAAGCTGGACTAAGAGCTGAGAAACAGCCACCTGATTTTCAAAATGTCCCTGTCACACCCACCGCTGTATCCCACATGGCCACACAGCATGGACAAGACCAAGCAGGGGCAGACGATGCCAAGACGTGCTCTGCAGCAGGGACAAAAAAGAGGACAATCCTCCTCCCAGCCCAAAAGAAGAGGACCCAGGGCCATAGACAAAGTCATCGCCTCCAGGGCAACACTAGATTCAGCGGCAAAGAGAAACCCTAGTTGCAAAGAAAACAGCTTAAAAGGAAAAACAGCTGGAAAAAGGGGAAACCCTAGAACCAAAGGAACCCCTACAACACATCCTCCCCCTCCCCTCCTCCTTTTGTGCCTTGTTCTCTCCCTCCTTTCCCCGGCCGGGTTTAATTTGACACCTTGAGCTTTGGTAACGAGGTGGGGAGAGAAGAGCCACAGCGGAATTCATTAGGCTGAGCACTGCAGGGCCCGCTCTCGGCGCGCTAATGACATCGGAGGATAGGGAAACGAGACAGCCGCCACGCCGGATGAAATAAACATGAGCACTGTCAGCCCTGACAGCAAAAGGGACAAAATAAGGCAGGTAGAGACCTTTCCCCAGCTTCGCAATGCAAAGCGACAGCTTCCAAAGCCCCCTGCCAGTGAATCCCCTCTGCCCTCTGCTTGGGAAAGGAGAAGGTGGCCAAGAAGGGAATGGAAAAGAAAAGAGGCGATTAAACAACCCTTCCCACAATTAAACCACCCTTCCCTGGGCACTCGCACTCCTTCAGTCCTCTTCCACAGCAGGAACTCGTGCCACCTTCTTCCAGCTGACTGTCATGATCCCAAACTCCGCACAGCTGCTCCCAGGGTGGGGGTTTGGGGGATACTATCTTTTCCTGGGGTACACCTCTCCCTCCCCCAAACAGCACAGGGAAGGGGGGAGCAGGGTGCGACAAGTACTGCACTAATCTCCCAGGCTCATCACACCAGTGAACAAGCCGGAGAGGATCAAGCTCTGGTGTGCCACAGGGTTGATGTGCAGCACAGGGACACGTGTGCAGGCACAGATAGTGCTCCTGGCATGCCACAGTGCTATATGAACCCAGCACCATGGCTCTGGCACAACTTCTGCCAAGACTCACCATCTTCTTTGATTCTGGAAATACCCAGGCAGCCAGCAACACCTTACTTTGCTCACTTGCAAGCCTTCATCCCAAGTCCATGAGTACCCAGGTACATCAGTCCTACTGAAACAGCAATGTTTAAAGGACAATAGGCAAGTCACAAACGGCAGGAAAACTGATGGCTCTAGGAGAATACTGTCTGTGTACACCCGCTCACCTGTTTTGATGCTGGACTGCAGTGACACCAGGCCAGGATGGTCCCAGCCTGCTTCCCTTACAGGATCTGGGCCTGCAGGACCATCAGGTGATGCTGAGGTCTTCCACTATGTCTAAAATGCGAGATGATGATAGCAGGACTGCTGCCGACCAGCAAGGAGCTGGAGTTCGGCTGCCCAGCTCAGTCTCTGACACAGCCCTCAGCACAGCACTGCCTCTCCTCCATCTCCAAACACCACTTCCAGCATCCTCCTCACCCAGCTCCTAGTTCCCTCTCCTGAAGCTAGTCTTCAGGAGGATGAGGCTCTTCATTAACATAGGGCTGCTCCAAGCCACACAGGAGAAGCAGGCGTTACTTGCAGCACATCAGGAAGAGCCACGTGGGCTTTGAGAAACCAGATCTCGGGGAAGACAGGGCCACTGAACTGACCTGTCTAGCATTAATTCTGCCTGATGTCAGGTTGAGCTCAGGGCGCAGCATGACTCCGCTTCACGCTTCGCTCTGTCCACCACTGCACCACTTCTCCAATTCAACAGCCAGTGCAACAGCCAGGTCAGACTTTCTTTCAACACCCCTGATGCTTTGCAAGGTGCAATACTTCTCAACTCCAGATCAACTGGCATCACAAACAAACTTTTCCTTTCCTCCAAAACATTGACCTGCCCCATCCCTCTACTAAGGGAAGATACCCATGCACACCAACACACAGCACAAGAGCTCACTCATCTGCTTAATGCCAGGCAGATCACTTGGGTTGACAGATGCTCTCTTCCCATCAGGAATCTGAATTTTCTGCTAGGGTTTGGGGGCAAGTTTTTCTGGCTGGGCAAAGTTTCCAGAAGGCTCTTTTACAGCATCTTCACTTCAGTGCTTTTAGTGCTCCCAGTTGTTGGCTCTGCTCCCAGGACACAGCAGCATGCAGGAGGGAAGGGCACACGAGGGAAAAAAGGCAAACTTTTGGAGCACAAGAGCTCCGAGCACTACCCCTGTATCGGCCCCTGGCCTGTACCCGATCTGAACATGTCACACCTACACACCTGCCTCAGTTTCCCCACCTATTAAAACAGACAAATCCTCATCTGACCCTTTTCTCCTCCTATTCTGAGCAAAGGATGGCACTCACTGACAGATGCACTGCTAGATTTGCTGCATCTTTACCACCCTGATTTTCAACCCAGCAAAGAACCCCACATGTTGATGGGAATATGGGACCCATCATATGGTTTAAATGACCCAGGGCTGTTTCCCAAAGTCCACTCAAAGGCCAGGAACACTTCCAGGCTCAGTCATTCACCCTCCTCTCCATGCTCTGCTTTTATTCCCTCCCCCCACTCCCCCAAGCATCCCTTGAAAGCGAACGGCAATTGAGTTTATAAGTCCCTATTCATCAAGGAAATTAATTCCTTATGCATAATTCATTTCTTTTGTCAACTTTTTTTTTCCCCCCAAATGCTCCCAAATGCATCAGGAGTGGAAGCAGCAATGGGAGAACAGGAACACAAGAGGCTGAGTGGGGGAAGAAGCAGCCTTGCTATAAGCTGACCAGCCTACGCCCTGCCCCAGCCCATCACTCCAACCCCTGGCTCACAAGGTGTCTCATAAGATGTGTGAGGAGGAGGGAGGCCATCACAAAGTTTGAGCTACCAATAAGCAGTGAGTTTGCTGGTGGGACAGAGAAGACCTGTGGGCTGAAAGTTTGTGCTATGTCTATGTTGTTGCCTATGCTTGGAGGTAGTTGAGCTGAGGACGGTCTCGCTGTAGTTGAGCTGAGGACAGTCTCGCTGTAGTTTAGCAGCCTCTCAAGTGACAGCTGAGAGCCCAAAGAGTGGTCCAGGGCTGGCATGCAGCAGGGGCATCAGGGTGCCCAAAAGACCAAAGATGGAGGGAGCTCTGAAGGCGTGAAATCACAGCACTCTGGTTCCTGAATCAAAGGGCGTGACAGCCTCCCACCAAGGCTTTCTGTCCTCCTCATAGCAGGTTATGCCAGCCTTGTGCTGCGCTGGATGGACACGTCCTTCAACAGCTATCCTCTCTAAGACCAGAGAGAGCTATCCAGCCTTCACCATACGTCTTGCCTGTAAGGAGGCATCCACCCGTCTGGGTTATTTATGGAGGAGAGCTCTGGAGCCGTGTCAGAGCCCTGCTGACTGCAGAAGCTTTGCAGATACATTTACCTTACTGCAAGCACAAGTCTGGAAGGAGGCCTGGAGGTAACACTCACACCTTGTCAGCTCTTGGAAGGACAACTCAGGAAGATAAACCAAGTTGAAAGTTGGCTGGAGATGAGCCTCTACTCGGAGGACTCTGAACCCCCAGTTCCTCCCAGTGTCAGGATGGGCCCATGCCACCAGCAGTGCCCAGTCTTTTATTTTCCTGCAGCTCTCATAGCACGGCAGGAACAGAGCGACTCTCCTTGCCATCTCCACCTTGCTCCTTCCTAAGGTGAGGAGATCCCGGCTCACCCCAGCATTGGCACAGCCCAGCTTGGACACAGGGACACCACTGCTGAAACTCAGACTGGAAGCGCTAGGGCCACATGCGACGCTGTAGCCCCAGCAGAATGCTGTCTGTTCCAGCAGGATTGGGTACAGCAGCAGCTTGGGTAACAGGGCTTGGTTTACTGCTGACCTATTGACATTTACACTCACATGCAGCTGGTAAACCGCCTTCAGATACCTGACCAAAAAAGACTGGCACTTGGCCCGTGCTGCTAATCCCCAAACTTGAGGAGAAGTTCACACACAGCACTCGCACCCACGTACCATCACTTCCCACCCTGCAAGCTGGGAAACCCCATATAAATAAAGCTTAATTGCTGCTACTCCGACACAGCACACACAGGGAAAGCGCGCGGTAGCCAAACATACAGCAAAGCCCTGGGATTTCCCAACTCCTCCGCACACCAGACCCTCCAGCCGATGTTCAACCAAAGTCAACAGGACCATCGCCTTACCTGCACACCTGGCATCTTTCATGACTGAATTTCTCCCTCTGCTATGGAGAGGAAGGCATTTGTACAGCAAAGTTGAATTTGCTTACTGCTTCTGCGCTCGTGATTCTCAGTGGCATGAAAGAAAAGGGGAAAATTAAGCGATGTGCTGAGATGCCACTACCATCTCCGACTCTCCTCAGAGGGGACACAGCCCTGGCTGCATCCCTCCCCAGCCCACAGAGCAAACGGTAGCGGTTCATGCTGTTCCCTGTACTAAATTTGGACAGTAAGTAACGCCACCTTGTCACGGGGGTACAGAGAGCGTTTGCAACGCCCCATTTAACTGCACTGTAGTCCTATCCACAGGCTTCATCAGCATATTTCAGCAGCGCCTTGATGGATGAAGATAGATGGGAGAACATCATCCTTGGTGAAATCACTGTTTTATCAAGGTTAAACCATCCTCACACTGCACCACCTCCCTTTGTTGCTTCGTTTCCAATCACAAAATTAGCAGCAGACTTAATGCGCGTTTGCACAGACCCTGTTCCTCCCTCCTCAGCTCAGCTCTCCCTTCTGCGGGGTGGGGAGGGAGAGGAAGTACAGGGAGACCTCTCCCATCACCATGCCTAAGCCCCTCCAGCTCTGTGGGCTTTGGGGACCCGATGAAACCCAAAATCCACATGGATTTCAAGGAGTTGCCTCTGCGGCATGAAGGGCCAGTGAAGTCACAGCTACGTTGTCCATCAGGGCTCTCAAACAGCTCTTGCTAAAGCCAAAGGACCACCAGCCCCTCTCCTTTCACCTTGGCACAGCACATCCACCGGCACTTTTCTGTGGGCTGAGAGTCAAAGCCATGGTGACCAGAGGACAAGGAAGGAAAGCAGGAGGCAGGTAGGCTTTTGGTGGAGCCAGATGGTCTCATGATGAAGGTACCAAGGGAAACGGGATGCAGAAGGGCAGCAGCACAACAACTGACCTTTCTCCATTGTGAGCCTGGCTGGATGCAGGCGGGAAAGTCTGGGCAATTTGAGGAAAAGGGCGCCAGAGCCGGGGAGGGAGGGGAAAGGCTTTTATCTCCAGGTCAGAAGTTCAACCCCAGCGCAGGTCAGCAGCGACGGAAAGCTGTTGCCTTCTGACACCTCTCCAGCAGCCAGCTGGGCAGGTTGATGGATGTCCCTGCAGCTCCCAGCCCCAGCACTCCCCACGTCCCCACCTGGCAGGCCGGGCACGTTTCCTTCCAGCTCCTCCTCAGAGCTGTCCCCTCCAGACTCAGGGAACATGGTCCACAGCAGCTGTGCTGGGCCACTGGGCAGAGCCAGGTCCCCCTGCAAATCCCAAGCACACTTAAGAGCTCTATCCAACCTCTTCCACGGAGCCCCTCTGCCGAGGAAGGCTTGTCCCCCTGCCCTGTTTTACCAAAAGGAGAAATACATGGCCTTGAGCACTGTCCCTGGTGGATCACCTTGAATCACCCCATTTTTCCAAGATCAGACATCATACACTTGCCATGGAGAAGACCTTGTGCAAGGTCAACAAGGCCCCAACGAGTCTTAGGCAAAATCATCAGACGAGAAGCCCTTGTGACTTGGAGTGCTTGTCCCACTGGAAACCCTAGATTGCAGGCTCCCAAGTCACTTTGACCCAGATTTTGGAGACCTTTCAGGGCTGAGTCACCCCCTGCCCAGAGGCAAGGCCCCAGCAGAGAAGCGCACCTGTCATCCCTGCGGCATCGAGCCAGACACTCACTGGAGGAACATGATCCTGGTGGCTTGGGAATATACGAGGACAGAAAACCAAGGTGGGCAGCACGCAGCTTTTAAACAGCTTGCAAGACCCCTCTCTGTAGCCCCAGGCTCCTAAATACCTTTTAAAAAAATCTGTACCCCCTTTATAACACTGTTTGTCTCTGCAGGGCGCTATTAAGTTACAAGAATATCTCCGGGCCTGGGGCCAGCTGCTGTATTGTGTGGTCCCCATTAAACACAGATGGGTTGGACTGCCTCCTGCAGGGAGACCTACTCCAGCCATGGCTTTGCATCCCCGTCGTGAAAAAGTCAGCCTTGACAACTACGCTTTCTATCTAGCCCAACACTAGTTGCTTACATGTTACATAGGTCCCCTTAGCACCTTTCAACCAAGGCCCAACAGTATTTTGCACCCCAAAAAAAGGGTAAGATGGCATGCAAGACCATTGGCTTTACAGCTGGGGAAACTGAGGCACAGGCAACCCTGAGGGGCCAGCTCAGGCTCATGACATGCAGCACTGACCAGCCCGATTGCTGCGTAGCCACCCCCCTTCCATCTCCCCTCTGCCCTGGCTTCTTCCACACATCCTTTGGACGAGCTCCAGACACCGCCAGCCCAGCAGGTCAGGTCCGTGGGGGCTGCCAGCCCTCCCCTCCTCCTCCTCCTCCATCAGGATCTCTCTTTTGCTCTTTCACTAGCAGGGAAAAGCATCCCTGATACGCAGCTGAGCAGCCAACTGACCCTGGCAGGCAGTGACCCAGGAGAAGGTCACTTATCCAGTCCTGCTGTGCTATCTGCTGCCTCCAAAATCACCCCGGCTGCTGGAGGGAGCTGACGCCCTTGGGGGGCTGTGGGTATGTGCACACACACAGACACCCACAAACCTTCCAGAAGAAGCAGCTGGTTTCACACCCCAGCTCCCTGAGGGCTGTTTCCCCGCACCAAGAGCACGCAGCCGCCAGCAGGAGCAGGGCAAGCCTTGCCCTGGCTCCCCATATTCCTTGCCTGTTCCTGCGATCCTCTTCCTGGTTCAGGCAGCTGTCGAGCTTGCAGATACGATCACAACAAGCCCAGTCGAGCAGGATCTCGGGATGAGGTGCTCACAGGGAAGTTTCCTCTGAGCTCAGCATGCAGCGGTTGGCTCACACTCCAAAGCACCACAGTTTATAACCCTTATAAAAACATTTATATAGAAACTGCCTGTTCCTATGCATATAAGGCCAATGCCTTCAGACTTGGGCAGGCACCAACACCATATTCAGGCGCAGGGAATAGCCCGGTTTCCCAGTGAGCACATCCAAAGCTGGACAGAAACCAGCCAGCATCTCCGAAAACCTCTTCAAGAGCTATATATGGATTTTGGAGCCCAGTCCCAGTTCACACTGGGAGAAGAGGCCAGGAGGGCTGTGCTGACCAGCACTTAAGACACAGCTACAGAAACATGCTACCAGAAAACTAAAGAAAGGGTTTACAGCAGTAAAAAGAAAAGCAAAAGGTGGAGGTCTCCTTCACTTCACCCCATCCCTAGCGCAGAGAGGTAAATGAGAGCACGGATTAAACAGATGCAGCTTACGCTAGATCCTCAAATAAAACAAAAGCAAGACTTTCTGCAGTATAAATATGTCATCAGAAAGCACAGCTCTCAGTAACAGTACTGCAGCAGCAGACACTCATAGCAGCCCAGATCTGGCTTAACGTGAGGCACCCAGGTTGGGAAACGCCCAGCACCTAAACCTTTCAGTTTTGCAAGGATTCAAATCCGTGCCCGGTAGACAGGACCAGTTTCCTTTCACCCACTTCATACTGGTTGCCTCCGAATCTCCTTGGGTATCCCACTGGGGGAAGCAGAACATCTCTCAGTTGCTACTTCTTATGCTACCACCCAGGAGATGCCTTCTTCCTCAGTTTCACCAGGACCTGAACAAAGTGCCCACTCCCATGGCCATGCCAGCCTGGCACAGAGCCATCCCCATAGCAAACTTGCCCCTTCCTCCCAGTAACAACCAGTTTGTTCCAGATCCATGCAGTTTTCATGAAGAGCTCACAGATCATACTTGCCCCAAACTCCTCCGCCAGCCCTGACCCAGGCTGTCCTCTGCCACAGAGGTGGCAGCACCTCAACCACAGGGCAGTTGGGCATGTCAAAAGCAAGGACACTCTGCAAAACTTTGTTGTCTCACGGGCACATCCGCTTCCAAGACTCAGTGACATTTGGACTTCGGTTCCTGGAGACAATTAAGAGAAATAAATCTGGTTGCTTTAGCCCCAGCGCTGGAGGAGGGAATGATTTTCCCTAGCGCTAATGGAGGTGCTTTTCCTTACATATATATCAGCTGAGATAACGTCCAGGCAGAATATTAAATTAGCCAGCCTCTATTAATTACAGCACTTCTACAGCTCTTCCCATCTTCCAAGTGCTTTACAAACAGCATTAATTCCTGCACATGTTATCTCCTTTCCAAAAACCTCCCTGAAGAGTTGGCAAAGCCCTGCAGCCTGGAGCGGCCTTAGAGTGAGTGGTCCCCACCCAGCCTCATGGTCCCCCGCGCACATCCAGGCTCCCACCGTGCCTTTGCTCAAGACCATTGTTTGGAGCTGAAGCGGGAGCCTGGCTAATTTACGAGTCATCAAAAGGGCCAGAACTCCCCAGCGAGGTCTCCCACAGGCTGGGACTTACTGCTGTCCTCCCACCCCCGAGGGCTGTTGGCACTCCAACTTCAGCATCTCTGCCTCCCCTCTCTCCCCAGCTGGAGAATTTCTCCCACCATTAAAATTAACAAGGTGGGTTTGCAGAGATGAGCTCGCTATAGAGCCTCTCCTGTTCCTGGAGTCTGGGGTTGTTTTTAAACTGAGTTGCAGTCCTGTAAGTGCAAAGTTATACCAAGCATCATTTACTTTAGTGCTGAGCAATGAGGAGCAGGGAGAAAAAAGCAGGGCGCTCCCCTCCCAGCACGCTGTAAAGCACCCGGCACGCACAGGCACACAGACGTTGCCTGGAGTTCTCTGCTCCAGTCCGGCAGTGCTCCCTGTGCCAAGAGCTACAGCCTGGAAAATGGCACTTGTGCTAAAGTGCCCGCATTAATCAAATCTTCATTCACACCAGCAGAGAGAGAGAGGGAAAGGCAGAGAGATGCCACCAGCTCCCCGAGCCCAGCCTTTGGTCCACCTAGGCTGGGAAGAAGCGTGGTCCAGTACTTTGCCAGACAGCAGCCTCTGCACAATGTACCACAGCAGCAGAAAAGGGCAGTGACAGCCCCTGTGTTGCAGCTTTCACAGACCTAAGTGTTCCCAGGAAGAACGGAGAAATTACAACTTTCCAAACTAGATTTAGTAAAATGGGCAAACAGAACCTATGGCAGAAAAGGACCATGGGATTCCTAGAAAAATCATTGAGCTCTGCTTTGACCTGAGAGACTGACTGCAACTTTCTAACTGGATACCACCCCTGTGACCACCAATCCATCATCCACAGCAGGAGACAAGCTTAGCAATAGCAATGGGGATATCATGTGTTGGACCCCCAGGGGCAAGGAACCCATGAGAGCGATCGCTAGACTTAGGGCTACCCCTAACACCATCCAAATATAGGGCAACCTCAGCCTCTTAGCCACTATCAGCAGGAGCAGAACGGATGCTAACCACATCAGCACCAACCTCATACTGGGAGACCCAACACCAGACTGTCCCCTAACACCCCAAGTCAGCAGGCTGGAATAGGCAGGCAGACACCTATGGACTGACCCCTTCAACAGTGCAACAAGAGCATCCTTGTTGATTATTCTTCTAATCTGTTCTTGGACACTCATCACAAAAGTGAGTCTACCACCTCCCCAGGTGGATTTACACTTGTACATACAACCTGAAGAAGAGGTTGCTTGAACGTTTCGTTTGTTACTACTTCTCACCTGGCTTTTAGTCTTATATTAACTCCTCCAGTCTGCAAAGCAAGAGTATGTTTGCTGTCCTTTTTGGACTAAAGAGAGCAAGACCCACCTTGATTTTAGTCTGTCCAAGAGCCTAACTCCCATACACTCCCACCTAGGAAACTGTAAGACAAAGTCTTGTCCAAGCTGATACAGCTATCTGTGGCACTGGAAAAAAGTCCTATATAGATCATTCAAGCCCCAAGTGAGTGCTCTGCCAGGTAAATCGAGAAAAAAGCACTGAACACTAAGTGCAAAAATGGGAAGGTGGAGGAGGGATTCTCCTCCGTTGCATTTTAATAACCCAAGGTTGCAAGGACAGGAAGAGCTCTTCAAACTACACCAAGCTGGGTGCAGCAGCATCACGACCTTCACTGGTTTTCCGCTCATCGGACAGGAAATGAACACAACATGCTCCAGTTTCTTCCACTCTTCTGCCTTTTTCTGTTCCCCGCAGACCCTCTGGACAACCAGACAAAACAGAGCTAATGCTCAAAGGAGTCAACTGGAGTGCAGCCCCACCAAGAGCCAGACCTTAGATCAGACCTATCCTTTCCCTGCTGCAACAGTACCCTGGCCACGAATAATGAGCTGTGAATCTCAGCAAAATCCGCCACACTACACGTGCCAGACACTCATGGCTTCAGCATCCCTGCACAAGAAAAGGGAGACGCATTACAGGTATGTTGGGACCTCACCATCCCACCACCAACAGCTGGTTTCAGCCCTTCTCCCCTCCACCCTGTTCCGGGGTCTAGGGCACAGGGCAGCACCACAAGGCAGGGCAAGGTCTCCTCCAGACTTCAGTTACAAAGCAGCCTGGTGTCCAACCCACAACAACAGTGGCAGGTGGTAATCAACAGCCTGTCCCCTCTGAAGCCATCGCCTCCTAGCTCCATGGCAAGCCAGCGGAGACACCCACAAGCTTCCCCAAGCAATGTGTGCCACAACACCTTTGTTCAGCACTCGGAAGCAAAAGGAGGGAGAAGGACAGTCTATCTGAAGCCGCTTTCCACCCAGCCTTAATAAGTTAATGCAGAAATCTTCCCAAAGAGTCTGGCTATAGGAGACACTGGTCTCCACTGAATCAAGATCTGTTATGTTGTAATATAATAGATGTAAATTAAAACAGAAAATCTATCATGCCTCTAATGTAGCCTGATAGCTGAGCGTGTGGATCCGTACAAGCAGAAGCACAGAGAGGAAGGGTGATATATGGCGAAGCTGGATGGAGGGTGAAAAGCGTGGCGAGACGAGCCGGAGAATGGTGCAGCCCGCTCTACACTCCTCAGACCCAAGGGCAAGAGAGGAATAAATGTTGATTAGTGTTGATTTTGTCCGACGAACGCTTGTCGAGTGACAGTTGGACTAAGCTGCTCTGAAAGAGAAGCATTAATCTTGGTCTGGTTTAAGTAGAGTATATTAATTTGTGTCATTTTTACTAAGTCGCACTGAGAAAGGCTTCTTACTGCTTTGCATCTGACTGCTTTGGTGGTTTAGCCTACTTTGGGTTTTTTTCTCCCTTTTTCCCTCCTTCCCCTTTTTAAACAGATACGGCGGCAGCAGCAACATATTCAAATAGCTCAGCAGGAGAGCGGGGGACCAAACGCTTCGCTCCTGGATTAAGAAAATAAACTCCCAGGGTGTTGGCATAGCAACAGCATTTCAGATGAACTGCTATATATTCTGTGATTAATAAATTAACATTTTTTTCATATGGTTGTTCCTCCTTTTCTTTCCCTCCTTCCGATGGCAGGAAGGAGAGCAGGAGGAGGGGTGAGCAGTGCCCAGGGGAGGCCGGTGCTGACGTCCATAGGAGCTGGGGACGGAGCTTTGCCCAAGCAAGGTGACAGGGTCTCCTTCCCTCTCCGTGTGCCCAGCCGGTGCTTTCTGCACCCTACAGAGGCACAGGAATACGATGTGGACATGATGCGCCATGCATTGGGGCCAAAGAGGTATGGGCCTCAGGTGAATGGGGATGGAGATGCGGCACAGCCAAGGAGGCAGGCGCAGGGGTAGGGTGCAGGCAGCCCCGCCACAGGCAGGGCTGCAGGTGCTGCCAACACTGGGCTGAGGCCGGTTTCAACCCCCCTCTCAGGGCTGAATAGCCCTGGTTGGCCAAGGTCCGTGCACAATCTCACCATGGAGGAATGAAGCACTACTACAGTGGCAGACAGCAGCACCAACAGGCATTGCCTGCATTGCCGGTCCTGGCTCAGTTACGCTCCATTTCTGCTCTCGGCAGGACCGATGGCTTCATAAACAGGTCTATGCCCCTTGCTGGCAGATCAGCCCTTTTGCAGATGCTCTCTCCTCTCCACTGCCTGCCTTCTTTTTTCCTTTTACTTACTTTTATGGAAAAGGCACTAGAGGGAGAAGCTAGAGAAAATACCGTGAATTAAGAGCAAAAGACTGCGAAGTTCCCCAGAGCAAACTGCATGCACAGAGTTAATTTTCCATGGCTGGAGCAGGTAACGAGCTCCCGCAAGCCTTTCTGAACATAACCAGGCGATCCCATCCTCTAGGAACAAGAAACCAGAGCCTCCCTGAGGAGCATCGGTGAGTGACTGACCCAAATTCAAACACTTTCTTCCTCCTGCCAGCGATGGCAAAGTGACTGGTACTGAACCGTATCCACCTTCAGGCTCTTGCTGTCCTGCACTGCTAAAAGCCTGAACACAGAAGGGAGAAAACCAACAGTTCACTATTCATTATAGTCCCCACCAAATAAAAACGTGTCGGGATACGCTGAGCTGGGAGAGCTTTGCCAGGATGCCAGGGTCCCACTGAGGTAAAGGCTAGTGGGGCAAGCTGTGCCCTGTTTTCAAACACTCATACCAGGTGTCGTGGTTTAGCCCCAGCCAGCAACAAAGAACCATGCGGTCGTTTGCTCACTCCCCCTCTCTACAGCGCTATGGGGGAGAATCGGAAGAAAAACGCAAAACTCACGGGTTGAGATAAAGGCAGTTTAACAGAACATCAAAGGAAGGGGGAAAACAACAACTACAATACTGATAAAGGAATATACAAAACACAACTAACGTACAACCACTCACCAACAGGAACCTGGAAAAGCTCCAGACTGCTCCCAAGCAGCGATTCCTGCTCCCCACCCCCCCCCAGATAGATACTGAGCATGCTGTCACATGGTATTGAATAACCATTTGGGTAGTTTGGGTCAGCCGTGAGGGCTGTGTCCCACCCCAGCTCCTTGTGAAAATTAATCCCATCCCTGCCAGAACCAGGACACCAGGCAGTCTGCGTGCTGTGGGATCACCATGCCGAGAACGTTCAGGCTTAGTCTATGTGCTGCTCGCACTGAATTCAAGAGGTTTGGCTTTTTTTTTTTTTTTAAAAATCTTAGTGTAACACCTCTTGCATCTGCAAACATGCCCTGAATATCCCCATTACCCATTGCTGCTTGCAGCTTCATTGGCACCGCAGCAATCCTCCCTCCACTCTACCACCCAAAGCTGCTCTGCTTCAGGCACCAATCAAAGTTGAAACATTTCCTCTTCTTACCAAAATCTGAATTTGTCTAAGTTTCGTTAAAACATGAAATCATTTTGACGAGGCTTGAATTACATCCACCACAAGCTGCACGTTCACATAGGCACGCTGT
The DNA here is from genome assembly GCA_013397275.1 of Burhinus bistriatus. Lineage (NCBI taxonomy): Eukaryota > Metazoa > Chordata > Aves > Charadriiformes > Burhinidae > Burhinus > Burhinus bistriatus. The sequence continues at coordinate 350,287 of VYXH01003181.1, forward strand.
AGGCACACACTCGGCACACCTCTATTTGAGAATTAAGATCTTGAAGAAGAACTAACATCTTTAAAAGCACTTCAGCTGTTCAAGTCCCAAGTCTGCTTTTCAAACCTGGCTAGGAATGAGGCTTCTCATCTTATCCCAAGAGCAAGACTTGGGCAATCCAGGAACACTACCAAAGGGGTTTAAACACAAGCCAAACCAGCAATTCTGCACTCACTGCCCTGCACACAGCTGCAGGCATGCAGGAGAAAAACAAGACAAGTCCCAGCTGGTATAAATCGGTAAAGCTCTTCCATCACCAGCAGGAACACCCTGGTTTAAGCTTGCTGCCAATCCCTCCCAGTATCTTCTGGGGTCTCAACAAACCTCCCACCTCTTTCACAGGATTGCCCCTCTGACTGTGCAAAGCTCTGGCACAAGCTGTGCTATTGTGTCTGTTCCTTCTACGTTCTCTATACCACAGTAGTGTACAGCAGGGTCTCCGTCCACGCCTCAAAGGCACCCTTCTCACCCACGAGACCTTCCTCTGCTGCTGGCAATCCTAAAGAAACGGAAACCTTTAAAATTGGAGCCATCAGGGAGAAAGAAGCAGAGCAGGGCCCCACAGCACTTTCCTCCGCTTGTTATTGCTGCTGCTGGGGACAGCGGGCGAGCAGCACCACGCCGTGTCCTCCCCTTAACTTTATCTTACACTCTGAAGCACAAAGGACTACTTAGAAAACCCGTGCTGGTGTAATGCCATTTCTCAATGACTTTTCTTTATGGATCCTGGAGGATAAGCCATATCAAAGCATTTCCACAGCTGCATACAGAGAGCTGGGGTAATCTAAGCCTTTTATTTAAGCAACTGCCAGCCTCTAGCACAGCACCAGTAGTTTTTAGGAGGAAGATGGAAGCGAGCAAGCACCCATGGTGACATGGGATGCTTAGCACCAGACATCAGAGCTGTCTTTGGATGCTGGCACATTCTTAATCTAGTCCTGTATGAAAACACATCCTGACTTGCAACATGTTTATTAAGCACACCAACAATTGGTCTACAAGTAACGACTGAGCCCCAAATCAAAAATATGTAGAGCCTGGGATTTATCCTCATCCCTCCCAAACACTGTCCATGAGAACCCAGATGGAGTCACTGCAGCATCAACACTACCTGGTCCTTCACTAACACCTTCCATCTAACCCAAGAGATTTTAGAATAAATCAATCCATCAAAACACCGAGTCCAAGTGTCAGCCCCTTCGCTCATGAGGAGAGGGCGAGACCCCGGCAGGCAAAGCGCGCATACGTGTCACAGCTCATTTTCCCAGGGCTGAATTGAGGGAGCCAGGGTCAGCATGGGAAGATGTGCAGCCCCTGCTTTCCAAGGCATATGGCCCAGGAGAGAGAAAACGAGGCACTGCTTGGCCATAAAGGACCAGTGCCACGACTTAGGTGTTTTTCCAGCAGCCTAAAATGGTACAGAAAAGATCCTGTTGGCCCTACCTTGTTATCTGAATGCTGCCATGCGCAGAGGTTGTGTCCCTCCAGCAAAGAACCTTGCCCACTTCAGGCACTATGTCACGCTGGTCCTTTAAAGGATTAGTCTTTAAACAGGTCTGCTGGACCAGATGGTGCTCAGCATCCTCATCAGGGGCAGCATCAAGTTTGAGATCCCCTCTTAAAAATGTAAGTGGTCAACCAGCCAAGAACGGGAGAGGCAAACCCTCAAAGAAAAAAAAAAAAAACAAAACACAAAACCAAAACCCAAACAAAGGAAAAAAAAAAAAGAAAACAAACCAACAGAACAGCCTCCGGGAAATTGGTCCATAATGACCTGCACAAGGTTATTCTGCTTCCCCCGATTTCCTGAGTTTAAAATGAACCCTTCAAACAATCAGGAGGTCGAAATAGAAGAGAAGGTATGTAAAATAGTGCCAACCACACAGCGTGCTGCAAAATCCCTCCAGCCCTTTACAGCTTTTGCCCCCTAGAGTATAATCCCCAGCAATGCTATTTAGACTCTCTTTCTGTCCTCACTTTTCAATTCATCCCTTGTCCATTCTGAATTTCAGCACCCAGTTCCTAGTCCGGGCACAGCTCTGTGTTACCCATTCCATAGTTCCTCACCATCTGACACCCACATCCCTCATCAGTTCACCCATGGAGAAGCAATGTGGCAATACTTGCTCCCTGGATTTTGCAAGGAGGAGCTGCTTTTTTGGAAAAAAATTCTTTAACCACCCCCAAAATCAAGCGGAAAGTCTGAATTCAAACTCAGGCCAAGAATCCCAAATAGAGGACCAGCCAGACAATTAATCATTAACTACACACTGCTCAAAAATCACGATCCAGAAGTTTAGCCCTGGACCATGTCCATCTCATATAACTGGTTTAGGGGTGCCTCTAATTTGCTCGGATCACCATCAAGCTACGTGCATTGTGCTTGCACAGCTCCATTAACACGCGCCTAGAGAGACCTGTGCTCTGTAATTTGCAGCCAAGACCACAAGACAGAAGCCTGTAAAAAGTCTTCCGCTGCTATTACTCTCTTGCATTTACAAAAGACCCCCGTAAAAGTCCAGTGCTGTGCAAAGAAACGGTGCAAGCAGGTAAAATGTCATTCATCTAACAAGCTTCTATTCAGCATCCTAGAGTCGCTCATTCATTTTCTTAAGTTTCTCTTGATTCAGGTGTTTCCTACCACGTGCTAGCACCTAACATCCCCTCGGAGAGTGGCTGCTGCTGGGTCACCCGGTCTGCCATGGAATTAATGAGGCTCCACCACAAAGGGAGAATTTCTCTCTGTAACTCCCTAGCTCTGATCCCATACATCTGGAGTTCCTGAAACTCCCTTTATTTCACCAGTATCGTTGTATTAATAAGATGTCTGGAGACACATGCCATACCCAGTTAAGAAAAGGAACTAAGATCTCTCCTGCTCTATCAAGTGTGGCCTCTGCAGCCCAGAAAGCCCACTGCTACCCTCTTTGCCAAACCACACTGCAAATAACACATCTAATTTGCTCTCCACTGTGCTCCTTAGGTCTTTTGCAACATTACTGATTTCCAAGAGCTTTCCTCCCACTGAATCTTTCCGGTTTGGATCATGATGGTAGTATTTTGCAATTCCTTCCTCGCACATTCATGAAGTGTTGCTGTTTGCCACTAAAAAGCCACTTGCTGGGCTCTATCCCAAAGGCAGCTGCGTTTCAATGGTCGGGAAACTAATAATATACATTACCATACCGGTAGGCAGGAAGAGACATGCACTGATGTTTACATCTTCCCTACATAACCAATGCACAACGCGGACAGATTTTTTGGAGCAGAATTTGGAGACAGAGGGAAGCATGAGACAATCATGCCATGGGAACAAGCAGCAGCGCGCCACCAGCACCCCAGCTCCCAATCGATAGGCCATCTGTAATAGAAGATCAATCGCTTCCATTTTGCGAGGTGTTAAGTGTGACGAGGATTGAATTAAAGCCAAGACCATAAGAGCAGCTGTAAGTTATGCCTTTTTCCTTCCCCCCCTTTCTTCCCTTTTAAGAAACGAACCCATAAAACGGTACTTTTTTTTCTTTCCTCTTCCCTGCCCCCTCCCTTTCCCCTCTAAGATTTCCAATTAGGTGAGTGGAAGGACGAATGGTGCAAATACATTTTGTTCAAGTTCTAAGTGCTTCTGAAACCCCCTGTCAAAGCATTTAGTAACGCAAGATTTAAGATGCCCAATTAATTTTTCCCCAACAAGGAGCCAAAAGTAGATGCAGGAGGAGGTTAAAAGCTAAGTGTTTAATTAATATTAAATTTATATGATTCTTTATCACTGAAAGCATTGTAAAATTGAAAAAGCAGTTAATTTTATGATCACTGTGTATTCCTCTGCTTTGATCTTTGATCCATGGAATGAAATCGCAGAGTGTAAAGATTCTCCTGCTTTATTATACCTGGTCTCATGGCAGGGACGCCGGGTGAGGTGAGCTCATCTGAGCCCCAGCACAAACTAGGCAGGGTGGTACCCATGCACAAAGCCCACACAGTGCCTGGGGTTTGGGGGTGCACAGTTTGCAATCACCCCCCAAGGGGAACTTTGTGCCATTTGGCCAAGGACGGCACGAAACTCTTCTGTACGCCACCGCTGCCTTGCCGCCGATTCCTGGCCTCCCCCGTGCCTATCTGCCAGCGAGACAAAGAGCTATTATGCAGAACGGATTGCACTAGAAAGAAAAAAAGGGGGGGAATAATTTCTGCAGGGTTTTTTATGTGGGTTTTTTTTGTATTTTTAAATCCCACTGGGAGCCTCATTATAATTTAGTTATTAGCAGGGGGGGAGAACCAAATAAGTAAAAGAAATTTAACATCTTAAAAAAAATATTTAAAGGGAGGAGAAAAATCAACAGGATGAAAGTTCTCCAAGCTTCAAAGCAGTTGCAAATTCCCGATTCAAACATTTCAGGCAGCCCTACTGGCAGCGAGCTGCCTCAGGGTCAGCTCCCCATCACAGATCCATCGCCACTCCCAGCTGGAACAGGCAGGGTCCCCCAGGCCACAGACACCCCAGCAGCCCAGACGGACACCCGGTATGAGAGCACGTCTCCACACCAAGCAGGACCATCTGATCCCACTCAGCCCTCCACTTAAAAACCCTTTGAAAGGCCACGTACATCTTCCCCTGTCCCTTCAATTCAGCGCCTCCTTCCCAGAGGCATATATTCACATAGTAAGAAAGTGAGAGTTTAAATGGGAATTTAATCTTATTAAAGTCTTGATTTTAGGGCAGGTACATAAGTCATACATACAAAGACGCACAAAGTAATGAAACGGTGCAGCTCGGGGTACAGCTGGGAAAACTGGGAAGTCATTAAGAATGGACAAAAATTAGGCTTGATGTCAAGAAATAAGATCTAATAATTGGCACTGCTTCATAAGCACTGGGAATTAATACTGTTAACCCTTTGCTCCACTCTTCAACTTATTTTCAGTTGCTGTCAGAGAATGACGGTCACCTTACCCCCGCATGAGAGGTTCCAGCACAGCAGCAATACAAGTTGCCCCATGTCATGTAGCAGTGATGGAGTACAGCCTGGAAGAAAAACCAGGTTTCTCCTCTCCCGTGGGATGCCAGAAGGCAGCTCCTCTTCTACTAAGCAGAAGAGATGCGAGACACACAAAGAAGCAGTCTATAACCTCAGGGAGTCTGAAATGGGACGGATAACAACAACCCTGCTGTTGTTAGCAGATCATCTCTGCTGCCATCCATGACATGGGAAACACAAGACACAGATTTGTGGTTTTCACATCCCTACCAGATGGGCCATGGAGTCCAATCATCAGAGATTCTGGCCTCCAAGTCATACCCTCCAGCTTGCAAGGCTTAAGCTACCCTTGGCCCAGCCAAGATGGGAGGTCAGATTTCCAAAAACTCAGCCCTGGCCTTGAACCAGGCAACCAGCTTTCAAACCCTGTAAAAAACACGTCAACCAAAAAAAACCTGAGAAGTACCACGAGGAGGTATCTACAGCCAGAAAGCTCTCTCCACTGTTCAGGGAAGAGAAATAGGTACCAAGGAGCCCACCTCCTGCTAACTTTCACATCTAAGGTGGTGTTTCAGGATTTTCTTGGCAGAAGTCCTGCATGACTTCTGGTCCTCTCCCATGAACAAGAAGTCATGCATGCTCAAGCACGGCTGTGTATATATCTTGGGAAGAGCTGCCATTAAGCGAGATGTTCGGGGACATATACAGCACAAAAGAGACCTGGTGCTGCTCCAACAACTCCTCTGCCTCCTCCCAAGCAGGTCGACCACAGCTCTGGCCATACACAGCGCAGCCTCCCCACGCAGACAGACCGACTGTATTTTATACATATGCGTGCAGATATCGACAGATGGAAAGAGAAAATTACTGTGCCCATAAATTGAAGCTTTGGTCACGTCAGTTCAAGAAGCAGAATAGAAAATTTAGAGCCAAAAAAACAGCTTGTGTCAGTCAGGCTGATGAGCGCAGGCGCCAAAAAACACACCCTTTAGCATGGGGAGGCGAGACACAAGCACACACATGCATGCAGAGACCCCGCTTCTCTTCATCTATTCTCAGCAACTGTTTGTCTGAGGCCACATGCAACTGGATTTGTCAAGCCCCCTTTTAACAACTTCTTGTCACAGTCCATTACCAAATTGCATATAGTTATATATTCCACTAATTAGGCTTCTAAAATATCATTAACATGTCTCTTGATCATTAGCATAACGTATGAGGCGTCCTCGTTAGGCACGACTCGAGTTTGTTAACGCGGTAATGAAAGGCACAGGGCTGGTACTGCAGGAGCTGTGCAGAGATAGGAGGCTGGGAACATCAAAAGCATCAGTGCCAGGCCTAAAAAAAAATAACAAGAAGATCAGTGAGAGGCAGGGGCAGAAGCCAATTGCTGGGAAACCAGAGTGCTGTGGAAGGTGGAACAAGCATCTTCAGGCAGGCAGATACTTCACACACACCTTGCGTCTTCCCGGGACTAAAACAGCATTCCTATAACCTGGGTACAGCGCAGGTCAGGGATGAGTCAGGGTCACAGACCTGAATGCATCGTCACTGGAGTTTGGATAAAATGGCAGTGATGGCCAGGGTCCACACGAGACCTCAGCCCCAAGCCCCATGGCACAGATCTGTGTGCCCAGTTCAGCCCTTCCTGTCTGGTTGACCCTGAGACACCCCTCACACCTACTTGGGCCTGCCCTGCTCCACACAAGGACACCCTGCACCCAAAATCCAGTGCAAGACAGACGCCAAGTTCCTCCTCCTCTGAAACCAATGTTTAGCGCTCCCTCTCCCCAGCCCCAAGATAAAACTGGTCCTATGCAATGCCAGGCACCACCCTCACCCAGCCAGCTACACAACATTGAGCAACCACCCCAGTTAAACCAACAATGAAAAACCACCACCCACCAAGCATTACCCAGCAGGAGATCAAGGGTGTTAGAGACAGCAGGCTGGGATGGTGCAATGACATAGGACCTCGGTCAGGAATGTAAGAAAAAGGTTTCTGGTACCCAAATGCAACCCCCAGACAGCAATATTTGCATATGTGCTTCAATGCATCCAGGGCTGGGGGGGTGAAGGATGTGAATTAATAGCCAAAGGTTTGACCAGGACAGATGCTTCCACATCCAAGCCAGCTCATGTATCAGTGGTTACCACCGTTGCTATAAATAAGCAGGGCCTTTTTTTTTTCCTTTGAGCAAATAACTCAATAAGTCACCGCATGAAAGATATTGTAAATAGCTCCAGCAGAGTGCAAGTCAGGGCTGCTTCCAATTAGCTTTCACTTACGCTCCCCCCGCCTGCGCCAAGTTTGTAGAGTTTTCTCCCAACATGCCACTTGCTGTCTGGGGAGAGGTAGGGAGCGAACCCCACTGCAGTCCAGGCCACCACTCCTCCATGTTAGAAATGATCTTTTCATTAAGGCTGTGAGGACGTCAAAGCAAGTGCAAACAACTCGCATATGCAGTTATCTTTGTCCAGATGCTATTGCAAAGGTAGGGGGAGGAAACAACCAAGAGCTTTTCTTCAGCTGCTGAGAGTGAACACCAGCACCACCACAGCATAAAACAAACTCCACAAAGGCAGCCCAGGGGCTTTTTACACACACATCTGAAGAGACACCCTCCCGCCCCACCCCTAAGAAATGGGTAGGACATATCCTCGTGGGTGACACCACTGCCAAAACAACAGGGGGAAGATGGATGATTTTGAAACTCTTCATCAAAAAATTCCTCTTCCATGAGATAAATGTGGTGTTAAGACTCTTTCTGAGTTTTTACTCATTCGTACATACAATTTTTGTGTCCCGCGCCTTCGCACAGCAGCTGGTCCCGATACCAGAGGAGCATCACAGCCAGGAAACTATCACCAGGAAGATAAAATATAGGGCAGGAGAGCGCACGATGGGTTGGTAGCCTACAGGAACAAGAATCCTGGGGAAGGGCTTAATTCCTCACCACTGCTATCTGGGAAAGGCTCGGCAAAAGTTACGGGGTGTCCGCGCCTCAGCTTTTGCCAGCAAGACAGTGATACAGGTGCCTAACCTGAGCCAGGAGATGGAGGGGGACCAAGAAATCAAGACCTACTCATCACATCATCATTTTAGCCAAATCTCCCTTCTTAAGTCACCACACAACCAGATACCACCCTCACCCAGGCATTTTGCAAGGTCAGCAACATCCCAAGGGAGGACTAGGAGGTCTCCCTAAGCAAGCAGATGTATTTGTTCACACCCGAGCAGCCTCCCTTCCCTGCCACCCCAACCATAACACTGCACTGAAATGGACACTGGAAAGCATCCACTGTTTTGGGGAGCGGGGTTACGGCAGTCAGCGCAGCACACACCCCTTTTGTTTGCGTCCTTCCTTTCAAGCCAAAAGCAACAATCACAAAAAAGAAAAGCCACTAACACTTGATAAAGCTTTTCAATTTGAAAGGGGTCAGGAAAAAGTTCCAGGAAAGGGAAGAGAAACAACCTTCTTTTAAACCCTTTAATGTGGTGAGAATCAGCTCTCACAGGCTACAGGTTTATATTTTCCCCTGTACTGTCTCAGCCATCTTTACCTCCCACTCCCCTGACCCGCTCCATCTTCTTCTCACTCCCTCCCGTGCTCCCAAATGGCGGCAGCGCTCTATTAAAATGGCCAGAGAAGAACCTCTCCCCTCCCCATGCAGGAGGGCATTGGGTTGACCTCTCCACATCTGGGCATGGCTGCAACCTCCAGCTTTCCACAGCGACCTTCCTGGAAACATGATCCCCTGACCTCCCTTCTCCAACCCACCCATCTCCCATCCCTCTGCTCAACTTCACCACCCTCCACCCCAGCTTGGCTGGGGACACGGCATTATCTCATGAGGGGTGCAACTCCTCCAGACAGGGCCTTGACAGCTCTCACAGGCTCAAATCCACAAGTGTGTTTGCTTTGGAAATTGAAGGGGGATCAGAGAGAAGAGGAAGAGAATCCAGACTGCAAACCAGTCAGATTTAACTAACTAAAGCAAACAGCCTCAACAGCAACTAATCTGTTCAAATCCTAGAGCCACATCCTCAAAACCACTTTTGATCACCTAGAGAGTGTTTGTCACCGCAGAATGCCTTTATCCAGCGCATCTATATCATGCAACCAGCAGGAGGGATTACAGACCCATCAACATCTCTACTGGTGCAGTGGAAAAGCCTTGGTGGGTCTTCTTCCTTCTCGTGCTGCACAAGTCCACCAGATCTCACCAGGCTGTTGAGTAAAACACTGCCTTTCACAGCCATACCAACGTGCCTCAGCCTTCCCCGGCCAGTCTGGCACAAGGTGGTCCATGCTGTGGTTTTTCCAAGCCAAGCATGGGCCAAACAAGATGGTTGCTGATATCACATCATGTCCAGCATTCCCTCCTCTACACGCCCCAGCTTTCCCGCAACTCACACAGCCACATTTCTTCATGGGAGCTGTCCCTCCCAAAGTAACAACAATTTTAACACATTGGTGCATTGCTAGACAACCACAGTGATGCTCCTGTGGAACAGCAAATCTCACCCCAACAGGGCCCACAACCAACCACCCCATCCACTTAGGATGGTTTTTCCAAACATCCTCCGACTCAGACCACAGCCGCTCAAGGCAACCCAGACCTCCTCACGCCTTGGACCCTCTCGGCTGCAAAGAGCACAACAGAAAGCAGAGCAGATGCTAATGGCTAAGCTGCAAACTGTGACTTGGGGCAGTCATAACACATCAACAAGCAGAAGGGCTCACAACACTGGCACCACTTGCTCCCAACCAGAGCAACAGGCAGTTTTTCTTTATAGGACACAGCTTTTCCTGTGCACATCACCACCACCAAACCCTACTTTTGCAGCCCCCCCAGCAGTGAGCCTATTGATTTTTTTGCCCTCCTTGCTGGGCAAGTGTGGAGACCCCATCCTCATCCCCCAGCCGCACTGGGGGGGCACCATGTCAATAAAGCCTCACGCATACAGTGAGATGTGAGCCCCCCTGCTGCCCGCAATCAACTTCATTTGTTTATTTTTATTTGAGCAAAACTTTAGCTAGGCTGGGCTGGGGGAAGGCTGGGAGGGGGACAAACCCCTGGAGAGCTGGGCTGTGCACTGGTCTCCAAACAGACTGAAACTGGGGACGGGAGGAGGGGCCAGCTCTCCTTTCCAAAGAGCTTTCAATAGGAAACAGATGTTGAGGGCCCAAGCACCAAAAGCAGGGTCTGTAGCGGGCTTCCCTGGCTCGAAGCTCCCAACAGAATCCATTTTAATTAAAATATTTCAGTGCAAGCACGAGGTGAGGAGTAGGGGGAGCAGGGAAGGGTCCAGAAGGGATGTGCTTGTTACCTCTGTGCTAGCAGTGGGGTTTGTGGCAGGGCTGGAGGGGGTGCTGGGGCATGTAGGGTCGGGTCAGAGACCCCATCCTGTACCCCCAGCCCACGCTCCCTCCCTCCAGCAGGGCTCGATGTAAATTCTGCTGACTTCAAGTGAAAAATTGCCTCATTTCGGTACCGAAAAAATAACATTACATCATGTAGGCTGTGTCAGATTCTATCAATGCCCCCTTTCCCGCCCACCCCCAAAAGCAAGGGGGATGTAACCCAACACTATGAAAACACCAGCCCAGAGAAGAAAAGGGGCCTTTGTCATGGACTGTCAGCTTCCCGCTCCTGCCTGAGGTGAAGAAAGATCTCCAAAAATGTTAGGCTGGGAGGTACAGACTCCAGACACATCCCCCCCACAGCCCCTTTGCCTTCCCATCCCAACCTTTGAAACCCCTATTTCTCCCTTACTTAAAAACTGTCATTACTAGGAATCAGAGCTCCCTTCTCCCCTAGATCCCTTGGGAAATGTCAGCCCCATGGAAAAAAACAGAGTGTCAGGAAGCTTGAAAGTCCAGCCACAGGGTCACTAAAGCCTGACTTTAAGCCTGGATGAGTCTGTAGTGTCCTCCAGGTGAGGATCGATCCTGGATTTCTTCCCAAGGGCACCCGACTCCCTCACAGGAAGGGATGTGGAACAGAGGACACACAGACACCCACATCCATCTCCAGGAAGGAGAAATGGGGCAAGGCCAGGACTCAAACAGCGAGCAGGGGAGCCAGCAGGGGCTCTGCCAAGCCATGGCCACCCAAGCACACCCTGCCAGAGCAGAGGCAGAGCACATCTGCCCACTCCGCAGGGACAGGCATGAAGCGACAAGGAGAGGGAAAGAAATGAGGGCCCGCAGGATCTAATAACCAGCATCAGCAATGCACCATGTTAGGATCCTCATGGCTATGGGTTCAGCAGGGCCAGGCACAGGCTGCGGGGCTTTCCTGCAGCCACTCGGGGAAGCATTGTGCCAGGCAGATGGGAGGCAGGCTGTGTCACTCACCCCCCAGCCAGGGAACAGGCCCTCACCTGCTTTATTTACTAAGAGAGAGGAGCTACATGAGCCCGAGGCCCCACAGGCTCCCAGGCTGAGTGTGCAAGTGGGAATGAAGGGGGTGCAAGTGAAGTGAGCCCCCCTGGACCATGCATGATGCAGGGCAGGGTTGTGGGTTGCTTTCTGCATCCCTGCTGGGATCATGCTTTCCTCCACCGCAAGATGGGAGAACAGGGGCACACACCTCAGCAAAGCATGCCTTGCTTAAGCCACGCTTGCCAGCAGCACCCCGGCTCGCTGAGCAAACCCACAGCAGAGGGAAAAGTAGCTGCCGCTGCCCACAGGCAGCACAGCACCAGGCCATGCGCAGGTTGAGGGGAGAGAGAATAGAACACCCAGCTTGCCCCAGGCCCTTGGTTCTCAAATGTATTTTCTCATTAACGTGTAATACGGTTTTATTGTCTCAAACAATGTCTGCTTTCGATCAGTTCCTTTATCCCAGACACTGCCGCGCAAGGAGGCCAGATGGTTCGTGTTGCAGAGTCTTCCCGCTCTTCCGTGCCCGCCCCCTAATTCCTTACAAATTCCTGGAATGCCTGCGCCCCCGAAAACCAGCAGGCATCAGTCTCCAGAGCAGGGGCTGGGGACCCTCCCCAGCATCGCCTCCCATCCTCACCACCAGCAGCTCATGCAGGGCAGGTCCTTGGTGACGAACGGCTGTCGTCTCCTCCACAGGGTCACCAGCAAGCAGTTCGCACCCAAAACCGGAGATCCACAGGCCTCCCTCCTCCTTCACCGATGACAGGGGGGGTTCCTCTGCTGAGAGAGGGATGCACAGACCCCAAAACCCCCCATCCCGGCCCCAAAGGCAGGGCTGGCTCCAGGACTGCAGGCAGCAGGGAGGACGTCTGCCCATAATCCCCACCACGTGCCCAAGGCCACCAGGCCCCCACCACACTGCTCACAGCTCCAACTTTCACCCACGCCTCCCAGTGTTAATCCCCATGCCGGCAGCTGGATGCGGAGGTTTGCTGAGCTCTTCCCAAAATCCAGGGGCCGATCTCAGCCTTGGCTGAATCAAAGGGAAGACTCCTGCTGACTTCAAGCAGCCTGCCTCCCACCCCCTGTGCAGGCTACCTAGACAGGCAGCTTGGCTGGCAGCTCCAGCCCACCCTGAAAGATGTCCCAGAGGTCCAGCAAGGCTCATGCTCCTCCTGCCATGCTCCCAGTACCCTCGCAAAGCACTTTCCTTGAAGGATGAGAGAGCCCACCAGCCCACGGAAGGAGCCCTGCTGAGCACAACCAAGCAGCAGGGGAGGGGGGGGAGGGAAATAAGGTATGCCGAAAGCGATCATTCAGCCTGGAAGCAGGCCAGGAGACTAGTGTTCACACCCTTAAACTTGGGAAAAGTGCCACAAGAGCACAGATAATCCCATCTGGGAAAAACCTGAGTCTGGTGGAAAAGATGGCATCTTCTCTGGGGCACTCAAACACCACATGGTACGGGGGGGCTGTGGGTCATCCTAAATCAGGCACTGGCTGCAGGGTCCCACGGTCTCTCTGATCCTGCAGACCTTGTCCTGTCTCCCAGGAGCTCCATACAAGCTGCATTTTCACTTCCATTCCCACTCCAGAGACGCTGCTGCCCAGCAAAGTCTCCACCGAGGAAAAGCCAGAGGGGACACCCAGCCTGCAGCACCCTGGGGCCAGGAGCAACTCTCCAGGGTTTGGCTGCCAACATGTCACATGGGCTCCTCAGAGACCTGCCGAGCAGACGGGTATCTGCTCCCAATTCAACTGAATTTTCATGAGGATGACACAAGACAGCCCCACTGCCAAGTTTCCACAGCTCTTCCAGAGAGGAGGGGTGCCAGAGCCTGAGAGGCACCTCCAAATCTCACTCACACACGCAGTGAGGAAGACACCTTGTTTTTTCTCCATGGCTTTTTTCCTGCGCCACTTGTCTCGTTTTAGCAAGCCAAAACTGCCTCCACCCAGAGAAACACCAGGGCACACAGTTAAAAGTCCTGCCAAGTTCTGAGCGATGAGGAAAAAAAAAAAAGTAAGGGGGTGGAAAGTTTATAGCAGAAAGATTTACACTTGTAGGATCATGCCGTCTCCTCCAACACCCTTCCTACACCTTGCCTACGAACATTGTGATGGAGGAAGCTGTTCTTGCCCTGTCATGGTGAGATGCTCAAGAGGCAAAGCATCAGAAGCTGAACAGGTCTGAGATATTTGGTTTCCACCCAAGAAGCCCACGTGCAGATAAAAAGCTCCTACAGGCCAGAATTGAGGGGTCTGGGCAGTCCTGAATGAGCCAGGAAAGGGGACAAGTAGCTGATGTGCTTGGTACAGTGGAACAAGAAAGCTGGAGATAACCAATGGTGGGGAGCACACAAGCATTTTGGTGATTTTGCACTCCGTAGCAGAGAAAATATCACCTGCCACCTTTCGGCATTCCCAGCCCTCAACTTTGGCTCCATCCAGCAAGAAAAAACACAGCAGGAAAGAAGGAGCGAGCTGAAACCTGATCCCCTGAAAGGCTGGACTCGGTGTCTGGCTTTTCTTACCGGCTGGGCCAACCTGTACGTGCCAGCCTGGGAAGGCGTAATGGTTCCACCGACAGAACTTCATTAACTTTTTATACACTTGGCCGCTAATTTATAATCATTAGCGGACAAACAGCCAACAATTACACAAGCAGCACGTTAAGAAGAGAGGGAGAGAGCTTGAAGTAGCAGCGATGGAAATATGCTCATGGTCAGGAGGGAGTGGGGACAGCGTATCCCCCATCCCAGGGCTGGCATGTGACAGGGGCGACCTCTCTCAAGATTTACTGGCACGCCATTTCGTCAGCTGTAATTAAGGCACCGGGCAGCACAATGGCAAAAGGCACAGGTGAGCATGGGGAGGGGAGAAATCTCACAAGTGCTCTTGTTTTCAACACAAAAAATAGAAAGAGACTGGAAGAGGAGGGGCATGGGTATTCCACATTTCCAACTCCTGGGGCAGGCACAGCCCCTCGTTGCAGAAGAATGGGAAACTGCACACACAAACAGCACAAAATTCATCCTGATTTAATGCAATCTTCAGACATAGGTCACATAACCTCAGTGCCTTTCCATGCAGGACCTCTCCTGCTGGAGGCAGCTCTGTGCAGGAGGTAGGAGATGGTGTTGCAATGCACAGCCCTGGCACCCTGGGTGAGCAATGCCTGCTAATACCCAAATCCTGAGGATGCATCTACCTTGAGGATAGATATGTGAAAGTGGGGAAAGGTTTCAAACACCTCTGAGATCCGCTGTCTCCGTTTCCCAGAAGAAAACTCAAAACTAACTCCACCCGTGCTCCTCTACCCCACCCTGCCAGTAAAGACATGCAACTCGCGCCACCCAGCCAGACCCTCACTGCACAATGCGAGGCTGCAGGCAGAGGACAACAGGCAGGCTCCCTTCTGTGCAACAACCTGAGCTGTTTTAATCGATCAAAGAGCCATAAGATCTGCAGATACAGATGTCCCTGCCATGCAGGCAGGCCAGCAAGGAAGCAGAGTGACCTGCCCAGCATCACTCAACAATGCATTGTGCCCAGAAACCAAACCTACACCTCTTCTGGCTCCCGTGCAAGGGCTGAGCCTGCTCTCCTGCCCCACACCAGGCAGGCCAGCCAGTCCTTTTTTGAGACGTAAGCTTCCTGCTAAACAAGTCTAATGAGCAATGTGTGCACCTTGCAAAGACTCTGCTTGGGCATCTCCGAGCAGCCAGCACAGCTCAGCAAAGCACCCACTGCCTCTGAGAATAAGCGAGGAAAACTTTCCAGAACTCCATGCAGCAGGGAGGGAAAAGAGAGCAGCACCCAGCTTTGCAAAGCTGAGCAGAACCCCTTGAGAAAGGCAAATGAAATGGGTGGCTGGCCACAACTCACCCAGCTCCCCTCCAAAGCAGGAGGGGGAGGCTGCAGTGAGCAGCACAGCCTGCACACAGGACCCACCATGCTTTGCAAGCCACAGCTTGCCAAGCACGCAGAGGGCAGGTAGGTAGAGCCCCGCACTCCAAGCGCACAATCCCAGGCATGCTCACAGCTGGAAAAAGCCATCGCAGCCCTCCAGCTCCTTCTACTCCCCGCGGCAGAGGCGTGTGGAAAGGCTCACAAGCTGCTTTGGCTCACAGCACGGCCTTCCACCCTTGCGTTCGCAAACAGCAAAGTGCAGGTGTAATGCGTGTAGGCTCTTTACAGCACCAAGCTCAGGCCAGACGGATGAACACTTCTGAGTCTACTAGGGACTACACCCAAATTTCTTGTGTGACAAGCTCTGTTCCCTCTACAGCAGCTTAATAACCATCCAGCATCCACACAGAAAAAAAATATAAAAATTTCTCCACCTAGAAGTGCAGCTCCCAGGGCATTTCATGGGATCACGCAGTAAGGTAATTTAGATGTAAATTCAGACCACTCATCCTGCTTGGGATAGCCCTGCAACATCATGGTGCGCACCTACACTGGGGCAAGGTTTTAAGAAAACCTCTACCTGATCTGCTAAAAACATTGAGCATGTTGTTTAGATTATTTTCCTGTGGCTGTTCAATATCCATAGTGGCACAAAACCCTCAGTCCGTGCATCTAAGAAAACCAGGAGGGGAAAAAAACTGCTTATGATAAGCCACCACACAGTTTAAATGAGGTAACACCGTGTGATCACGCAACCACAGATCAAATGGCAGGATACACAGAGAGAAGTGGAGGTTGTTCCTACAAACATTGCTTTGGCATTCCTGCCTTTGAGTAACTTTCAAACAGAAATACTTTTAATAAAAAAGGCAAAGGCTTAATTTAAAAAATGTAAATATGAGATGTTTCTATCTTTTCTATGCTTCCCAAAAGCAAAGCAAGAGAGTCGTCTTTACTGAAACATGTTGGGAAATTGAGCTGCACAAATTTGTGCAACATTTCTGTCAACCCAAATATACATTATTATTATTTCTCTTCCTCCTCAAGACCTTTTAATTTGGAGAAGGGGAAAAGAGACCTTACCTTGCCTACAGACATGAAGATGCCAATGCCTCTCAAACCCAAAAACAACAACCGGTCCATAGCCTATCTCACAGGGATGCAGAGTGGTATCCGCAGTGGGCAAGAGGGAGGAGTGAGCATCTCCTACCAGACCCAGGTCACCATCCAGTCCAGGGGCTCTGCAGCAACGGCACAGGCAGGATGTAGGCACCAAACCTTGCGTAGGAATTAAGCATTGCCCTTATGAGCCCTCTGCCCCAGTGCTGCCTTGCTCACACCACCAAGGTCACAGAAAAGCAGATGGAGGGTAGGATGACCCCACGATGGCGTAGCTCTGAGCTGGTAGGAAGTGCCAGCATCCAGGAACACTTGCCACAGAGGGAATTAAAAGCAGCCAGGCTCCAAAGGGGAGGAGGGAAGAGTTACTACAACCACCTACTAAGTCCAGGTAGGCTCACAAGTGACAGACCCCAACGTTTCTGGGGAGAAATGCAGAGGTATCTGGGCTTACCAAGCCCTAGGGATGCCTGCACAGGATGGTAGGTGAGTGCAGCAACCACCAATGCTGCTGGAGCAGGACCCTCACCAACCCAAGTGAGGAGGGGACAGCCTTTTAAAAGTGAGGACATGGTGAGCTGGGCAAAGGGAGTGCAGCAGCATCCTTTGCATCGCTAAAGCATCAGTGGCACCGCATTGCACCTGGGGGGCTTTCCTGGAGGGGTCTTTACACAGAGCCAGTGCTGCTCCCCTCCCCGGGAGGGGAACACTCCTCTCTGGCTTTCAGTGCTCCATTATCCAAAGACCCAAGCAAATGAGGCAAGACCAGCAGCAGCATGATTTGACTCAATGCCTCCCTGTGAAGGGGCCAGTCCCATCCACCTCTGGCTTCCCAGCAAGCTGAAGGAAGGGGAAAGGAGAGGTGGAGCTGGCAGAGAGCGCCCTCCCTGCCACGGCCAGCTCCACACAAACCTCATCCAACACCTTCCGTGGGGAGGGGGGGACTGTAGAGCCAGCACCCCTGTGTGCAAACCCCTCCCCCCACCACCCTCTTCCCCTTTCCCTCCCCTTAAACTCGCTCTCGGGCCCCATCCTCCCGAACAATCTCGCCGCGGGCTGCTTTTGTAAGCCTACAGCCCCAAAAGAAAAATGATGGGTTTGAACTCTTAACCCCGCCCCAGAAAAAGGCTGGAATTAAAAGGGGTTTATGACTAAGTATGCAGATGGGAATACTGTAATAACAACAGGCGAAATGTTTGCCCAGCAGTTCTGGGCTGGTTTCAGAGAGGAGGGAGGGAGAGCGGGGACGGGGCGGCTTCTGGCCGGAGGATGACGGCACGGAGAAGGAATTTGGCGGCTGGGAGGGAAGGGAGGTTGCTGATAAATGGTGGGGCAGAGGCAGGGAGGGGGGCCGGGACCTGAACGCCGCATCGCTGGCACTTCAGGGAGGCTGGCTGCGGCGCTGCGGGTTTCTGGCCAGATGACAAAGGCACCGCCACGGAGGAGGAAAGCAGGGGTAGGGGAAGACAGCAGGAGAGCTCAGCTCCGGGGCCAGCTCGGTGCAGATCACACATCTTGTGGGACACTGTTGTGCTCAATGAGGCTGGGATGCACAATAGGGAACATGTCAAGGCAGATGGCAAAGCTCCCCCGCACCCCAAATGCCTTCTGATAGCAGGGACCCACACATAAACTCCTGCCAAGGGTAGACCCCACAAACAAGTGGCTCATTTTTACCAGCCCTGGGACTCCAGCTCTGCTGAAAAGGTAGTAAAATGCCAGTCTGTAAGTCACCTGGGAGGGCATTTTCAGGACATCACTCTCCCCTTTTAGCAACGGCAGGCATCCAAACCTCAGCCACTGTCCCAGAAGTGTGCACCCTGCTGCTCACTTAACCCTTCTGCAAGAGGGGAGAGCACCGCTTCTCCACCACCCAGTCCTGCACAAGGCTGCTCCCACTCCCTGGTCACCCAGGACTCCCCTCTCCATGGGGGACCAGCCAGGTGAGGCACCTCAACAGCTCCCTGTTGCACAAGGAGCCACCCAAATACCACTCAGCAGAGCCCAAAAACAGACCCCTGCCACCGTAGCAAGCTGAGCTGTCCACAGCCACCCAGTCCATAGGAGAGGTTTGCTCCATAGCACACTGGGGATGCAAGTCCCTGATTGTATCAAACCAGGACCTTCCTGTTCTCTTAAGCTCTCCACAAGGTACCTGCAAACTTAATACAAGATGCAAACCACTTGCACTTCACTACACATGGCTTGGCAGCCACAGGCCAGAAAGCCAAGTCACCAGGACCCACAGGAAACATTCACATGTGGTACATGGAAACAAGCCACAAAAACACAGACCTCTCCAAGCCCCCAGAAGAGCCACAATATCAGACTATTTCTGAGTGATGCTCATGCTGCAAGCACAGGGACCTTCCCCCCCTGCATTCGCTGGGCACAGCCCAGCCTGATGCAACAGCAGCCCCTTGCCAAACGAAGCACTCCACAGGGGTACAAGGTTTGTATGGGAACACGCCCCAGCTGCTTCCCTGCAGGGGTGAGGAGGTAAAGCCACGTGCAAAAAATTCACGGCACAACTGGCAAGCCTGGAACTCCAAAAGACATCCCAGCTTGCAACGTGGGGGATTTCCTAGCATGTCTCACATCCACCTTTGCTCAACAGGGACCTCAGGGTTTGCAGCATCAGCACATGGAGTTTTGACTCGACTCTGGTCACCTCCTGCTGACCCACTGCATTTACCAGAGATAAGGAGTGCTGAAAGGAGCCTGTGGATAGAAAAAGGTCTTTCTCATCGCCACAATCCTCCTCCAGATCCAACCTGTTGCATTTACGAACAGAAACAAAGCAGCCCTACAGCAACCAGGTGAGAGGTGAGTGCACCCCCCAAACCACCTCCTACAGCACCCAGTACTGCTGCTACCAGCAACACAGCACAGGGGACAGGGAAAAAACAAAGTCACCAAGCTTGCTTCTCTTAACAAGCAAGGAGATCTCTATTTTGCCTCTCAGAAAGAGCAAATGTCTCTGTAAAGACCACCTGTGGGGTCAGGAAAGATGATCACTAGCAAAGGGAGTGTGCATTGCAAAGGGTGACAGGGGAGACCCAGGCTCCGGTCCCTTCCAGCACCACACAGTGCAGCAGCCTGCGGCGGATGCAAGCTGCACAAATGCACAGCTCCGTTCACGGCCACTGCGCCGCGATGGCATGTTGGTGAGAGCCGACACGCCAGGAAGCACTTGGATCAGGTAATGGAGGGTGTAGGAGACTCGTGAGATGATTCCTGTGAGTCAGACGAGCTGGCCAGGGCCCAGATCAGCAAGCTCCGCAAAATGAGCAAACAAAAGAGGGCAAAACCTGGACCTCCCCAGCCCCTTCCTGCTGCCTCTGAGATGACCCCTGCAAGCGGCTTCGGCAGCAGACTTGATGAGAGTGACCAGAGCCATGTGGAATGCTGCAGCCAGGGCTGGGGATGGAGACTCAACCTGCCATGCCTTGGGGTGAGCTGGTCACCCCAGCTCTCTGCTCAGTCCTAGGACTCACTGAGCAATTTGGTTTCTCCTCTGCCAGAGACGGTAACATTGCTCTTGCTCATTTAAGCCATGAGCAGTCTCTCACCACATGCAAACTAAACCCAAGAGATCCTCCTCTCTCCCACAGCTTCCAGGGCACTTCCCACGATTTAAAGACCAGATGTAAACGCTCCTTTGCAAGTCCTTTTCTGACAGCAGTGTTTCCCCTCCCTGCCCAATCACATATCCATGTCCTGACATCCACGCACAGAGCTGGCCTACCCAAGGGATATTCACATCTCCCTACCAACAGGGTGGCCCCGAGCAGGCAAAGCCCCCAGCCCTGCCTCACACCACATCCTTGGAGCTTGCCCCAGAGATTTTAACAGGTAACACGTTATGAGAGGCTGCAGCTGCTTGCCTGCATCAGGAAGATCCCCTTAGGAGACCAAGGGGAAGGTCCTTGCTTTCCAGAGACAGACGTGAGGCATTTGGGCACAAGGAGATCCAGGACTGAAGCAGAGCCCTGGCTCAGCACCCCTCTGCAGGATCACAGTGCCTCTTCAGGAGCAGCCCCAAGCAAAGGGTCACCATACATTTCATGGAGACTTCCTCTCCCTAGAAGCTTGAGATGCTTACCCTCCAACCTCTGCCAAACTTAGTGCTACAGCCAACCCAGCTTCCATAAAAGCCCCCACAAAATCTCCGCCATCCTTTTCTCATCTGCAACTTCCAGACATTCCAGTTGTCAGTATTTTTCATTAAAAAAAAGGAAAGAAGGTGAATGGTGGGGAGGACATCTGGAAAAGGGATAAATACTCATCAGGAGTCATCCCAATTCTGACAGCCGAATGAGTTAGACAAGTGTTAATGAACAAACAGGCTAAATTGCTCCTTTCCCTTCCTGACAGGCTGAACCAAGTCTCCTGAGCACCCTGAACGCCAGCTCAGGAAACATCCCTTCCCAGCTTTTGGTAGCAGCGAGAAGCCCAACTGGAACAGCTGCCCAGCTAAACTAGCCTGCACTTGCTGTCCACATTCCAACATTAAACCCCACTCCCCTGCATCCTCAGTGGGGTACCACCCACCACCCAGAGGGAAGCCCTGAAGCTAGGTGAGATGGCAGATCAAGCCACCTTTCTTGGTGAGACAGAAGACCAAGCCAGGGCAATGCAGCCCTTATAACAGATGGGGACCGAGACCGTGCACCCCCTCTTCCCTACGGTAAAGCCTCCTGTTCCAGCAGAGAGGCAATGCAGGCAAGACCAGCAGCCTCCATTCCTCCAATCCCTGATAGCCCATAGCCCCTTCCTTCCCCTGCTCCTGACGGGAGGCACACCCAATGCTAAACACTGAGGCTAACTCCATCCGGTCCTTCTTCCCTACGTCTATTGTCACTAAAAATTTATCCGGTTTGTGCCAAAAAAAAAAAAAA
>VYXH01003181.1:371752-388315 GCA_013397275.1 Burhinus bistriatus
CCCCCCCCCAATCTACCCAGCACTGCTCCACTCCTCCTCCTCCAAGGACTTTCACACAGCCCTGTCCCGTCAGCCTGTCTGTGGCATTTGATTCCTGTCTGTCACTAAGTGATGAGGACAAAGGGTGAGGAGTCAGGAAAAGGTCTGAGCTACTTTGTTCATCGTCTGGATACGAACTTTGGATGAACTCTGTGGGGAAAGAGAAAAGGCACATGGAGTGGGACGCACCGTGCATAAAGCTCTCTCTCCTCAAAAAAAAAAAAAAAAAAAAAAGGGAGGCTTGAACAAGGGGAAGGGGGGGGAGGGAAAGGGAGAGGAGAGGAGAGCATTCCCCATCCCCATGGCGGCAGGCAGTCCCAAGGGCTCCCTGCTCCGAGGAGACAGAAGGATATTCAAACCGCCTTCCCAGGAGGCATGTTCAATAAAGCAGGATGCCAATGCAGCCTTTTCTCAAACAAATCTGTTAGCAGTGGGCCAGGGGCCAGCCACAAGGGCTTGCTTTTTAAAGCAACCAAATGGGAATTTCCTAATAAAATAAAATTTTTTGAAAAAGCCCCACCATGGCACAGTTAAACGGAAGCTTGCTGGCAGCAATGAGAAGTATCTTACACACAGACCTCTCTGGAAGCATGGGAAGATGAAGTACAGCACAGGATGGGGAGTTTTGGGATGCATCCAGGGTCAAGGTGCCGAAGCATCCATATGCTCCTCTGGCACCCACCTGCACAAGCTGGGGGAGACGACTGCCCACAGCACAGTTACATACTGGGGTGAAGGTTTACAACCACAATTCTCTGCTGTGCTGAACAAGGGAGGAGGCTCACCCTGCACTGCAACGGAGGCAATTTCCCTCATGCCGACCTCAGGAACCTGGAAAAGCTACCGCAGGGCACGCTTGGCTCCTTTGTTTCACTCTGCTTTTCACAGCAATGCCAAACCAGTTTGCAACTGGAAAGCCCTGTGGTAGTCTCGCAAACATTAATTAAATCAGTCCCTCCTGGGCAGCAAAGCCACCACAAACTTTCTCTCAAATGGCTCTTGCCAAGCAGCTAAGATGCCCGCACTGGGATCGGACACAGTCTCCATCAAGGATTATTGGTAACGCCTATGCACGAGATGTGCCAAGCCACACAGGAAAATTATTATAATTGTATGAGCAATTCTGCAGCATTCACAAGAGACCTATTTAGCGCTGGAGGTGAAGGGTGTCCCTGACAAACCACCCCACCATCCTGCACCAGCGCATTACCCACTGAACACAAGTGAGGACCCACAGCCTCACAGGCTGGCTGGGAACACAGTTCTGTCTCTGCCACGTTGAAAGTCTCTGTCTGAGGCACAAACAGTTGGAAATCCAAGGGTCATACTGCAGGCTGTTCTCCACCAGCAGAGTGGGTGAACTTACTCTCCAGGATGGGGAATCCTATGTAAGACATTAAGTGGGTTACAAAACCCAGGAGAGCACCTGAAAGCAATCCAGCAGAACATGTTGGCAGTTACCTCAGATCCCTTGTCTCACTACTAGCCACCAGCAAATAGAAAAACAACTCTGTATGAGAAAGCTCTGCCTGGGACACAACCACAACAGCCCTGCACACTGCAGCAGCCCAGCCACAGAAGGCACTGGTGAGACATCCCTGACCAGGCACATAGCAGCAGGCAGGACACATGTTCCCCTTCAAGGTGGGAAAAAATTCATCTCTTGTGTGGTGCCCAATGCAGGAGATCGAGAGCTGCAGAGATGGTCATGGGAACCACTAATCCCAGCTCCAGCCTGGCCTCACTGCTTGGGAAGATGATTACTCACCACCAGGACTCTTGGAAGTGGAAGGGATCAAAAGCTCGGCTTCATTGACCCACAGCTACATATCCCCCAGGCCTCCCAAGATTCACTTGCTGTGCACCAAGACGATGACCAGGGAAAAAAGAAGGAAGAAGGGGAAGGAAGCACATTTCTGCAGGGAAACAACCTGTCCAGAGAGGCCAGCAAGGCAGGGTCCTCACTTGCAGCCACCACCATGTCCCAGAGAAGCACGTTAGGAGGTAACTCCAGCATCTTGGACGCACTGCACAAGACCTCCGACAGAGAAACTTTGACCTCCTCCAAGCATGGCCAGCCCCCAGGGTCTGCCTCAAAAGTACACAGCAGGGTGTGCCAGGACAAATTGACTCCACAGAGAAAACCTCAGCCTGTTTGGAGGAGTTTGTTCCACCACTCACTCCAGAAAGTCCAAAAAGCTGCTCTGTCGGTGAGGGACCCGTCCCCAGCAGCCCAGCCAAGGTAGTCTGGCTTAAAGAAACAAGCTCCCAACAGAAGAACCAGACAGAAGGAGAACCGAAAAACAGGACAAGACATTGGCTGAATTGGACAGTAATTCCCTTTGCAGAAGGTGGGAGCTCAGGGAGCAGATGCTGATGCTGCTAGATGCAGGGCTGTTTTGAGAAGAGCAGGAAAGAGAGGGTACTGGGGGAAGAGAAGGTAAAAAAAACAAATCTGTTTTATTATTGCCTGAAACCCTAGGAGACCGATTAAAGCAAACAGCCCCCCTGCCCCTTCCAAAGGGGTTGTGTCTCGTCTGCTTCCTAAATCTGATTCCCATTTGCCTCTATATGGTTTTCATTTGTTCTTCATTTAGGTCTCCTCCACGCTCCTCGCCAATCATAAGAGAGCCCTCCGGAGAGCCGCAGGGACCAGCTTTCCCCAGGAGCCTGCAAGGGCAACCACTAACCAGATCAGACTCAGTGCCTGCATAGAGGGAAGAGATGTGGCAAGAGGAAGGCAGCAGGCTGCTGACTATGTGAAATGGGCAAGAGGCTGAGGAGATCCTTGGAAAGAGCTGCCCAAGGGAGGAGAGCATCACTACCCAAGAGTGCTGACGGGAACCTGGCCACCTCTGGGGTAGCAGACTCAGCATCCCCAAAGGGTGAAGCAAAAGAAAAAAAAAGGGAAAGCAAAAGAGACCAGAAAGAGGGGATGCAGCATAGGCAGAGACCCACTGCACAAGCAGTTTCCCTCTTCATCAGCAGACAGCCTTCTGATTAAACAGGAGCTTAAAAATTATCCTAACGGATCTCCTTTCAAACACAAACCGCAGGGACCTCTCCTAGTTGTGCAGCTCCTTTCTCAATCACAGCCTACATAAGATGAAACAGGTCCATCCGCCACTCTTGCCTGCAGCCACATGCCTCAGCATGCAGGACCAGCATGCTCCACCAGCCATGCCCACAGCTCCCAACAGGAGCCCTCCCAGCACTCCCCTTCTGCCCTGGCCGTTAGCATCCCAAGTACCCAGCCAGCTGGGCACGCTGCCTTTGCCAAAGGACATTTCCAAGGCCTAACAAAACATGGCAGAAAAAGGGAAACAAAAATCTGTCCTTCCACCCACGTGGACTTTGCCACCTGTCTCGGGAGCATGGAAGGACTGGGGACTTCCCCTACCACCACTCTTTGCTGTGTCTTACCTCCTTCCATATTGCTTGTGGTTTTTCACATAAACAATCCCCATTTGCCCTTGGGATAGTCTCCCTAAACTTCCATCGATGCCATTGTGCTACTGCATGTTGTCTTACCCCCAAGAGTCAGAAGCCCACAGCTTTCTGGAATCGGATGCAGAAGAGCCGTTTCTAAGGAGAAATCCCAACCCCAGGTTGCACACCTCCCAGGCATGCACTGCAAGCCTATCCGAATGGAAATATAGCACCCTCTGCCACAATAAAACCCAACCAAGCACCCGCTGCCCAGACCCGGCTGCCCAACCAATCCACCCACCACGAGAGGAAACGAAGCAGGGTCTGAGCTCTCAGCAGCCAGAGCCAACCCTGCATCCACTCAACATTACAGCAGGGTCCAGATTGGTTACACAGGTATCATCACACCACATAACATCGTTTTCCCCCTCCTGCTTGCTGCCTAGGTAGAGGACACAGTACCCAACAGCTACTCTCCCTGCTCCCTCTTGCCCGTACAGAAAGTAGAGACCCCTGACCTTCTCTGCCACATCCCCCAGCTCCTCCACAGCTTAAGCAGCCCAGGTGCGCAAATGTTACCCATTGCCCTCGCCAGGCAGAAAGTAAATTCCACCAAACAGGGGAAATGCCAGCTGTAGTCAGACCCTGGGATGTGCAAATAGCAGCTGGGGACCTTCGGGAGAGGAACAGCCCAGGCCCAGGCGCTCCTACTGATAATCCTTCTTGGGATGCTCCCTCCAGAAGCTCCTGTATCAGAGGAAGGATGCTAATCTATTTGAGAGAGTGAAAAAAAAAAATTAAGCATTTGCTATTGCGCTAAGTGACCTTTTCAGCCACTTGGGGACAGAATTGCACCAGGGCTTTGGAGCAAGCTACAGCAGGTGCTGCTTGCTCCCTGCTCCCATGCTCGATGCTTTGTTCCTCCAGATGCGTTTAAGGGGTCTGTGCCCCCCTAGCCACCTCTGCCCACCCAGTGACAGAGCCGGAAAAACAGCCTCTTCAGAAAAATCTGCATGAAGTAAGGAGGAAGAAGCGGTCTGCTAAGAGCTTGCTGAGCAAAGTGCTTCAGATAGCTTCATTTCACATCACCAAAAGCGTAAATCAGAGAATTGCTCCTCGGGTTTTTCCTCCATTAGCAAAGTATATTGCAACTCCCCTTCCCACCACCAATACCGATCGACACTTCACATCTGCTGACCAGATCTAACAGCCAGGATTTTCCAGGGGAATAACATATTCACCAAAACCACCATTCCTGCCACCTGCTCCCTTCAGACACACAACTGCTCCGGGAGCAGTGGGCACATGCACAGCACAGCAGGGCAGTCAGAAGCTTCACAAATTCAGATCAGAAATAAACAGGTGACCCCTTGCAAAGCAAGGGTCATAAACCCTTCAAAACACTACCTCCACCAGGGTGGTGGAGCCTGTCCCACTGCCTGCAACTTTCCGGCACAATACCAAATGCCCTTCTGGAAAGTATAAGCTTCATACAAAACATACCAGGGAGGCTATGTCCTGTGCTATGAAGTCAGGATTGATGGCTGCGACTCCTTCCAACTCTTTTACCTTGTGAACTGTGCCTTTGTCTAGAGATTTGGAATAATCATATTATTGCAATATTTGCAATAATGATTTTGCATATAAACATCCCCCTCCCAAACAAAAAAGACCAAGTTAAAACACTTGCAACCTTTTAAAATCAGAGACTTAGAGTTAAAAGCCAAATTCAAAGCTTAAAGTTGGAGATCAATCTATCCAGAGGCTCCAGGTATCGTATCATTCTTAATGCTTTACCAGAGAATCACCGCACGGGGGGGGGGGGGGAGGGGGAAGATGCAGGTAAACAAGCAAACGTACACCCACCAGCAGCTTGGGTTTTGAAACATTTATGTTGAAATTAGAAAGGCACATTTCAGAGAGTTGTGGGCAGATTCGCTTTCATTTTGGCTCCAGCCTTGTAAATATCAAATGTCAAAGGAAACAGTTACACTGAATTAAGAGAGAAAAATCCCTGTGCTGTGGAGACATGTCTGGGATCAGGACCACTGGAGTTGGGAAAGGAGCAGCAGCTAGCAACAAACACTTTGCAACTGTAAGGGTATTTTTGCCGGTTAACCTGCCACTGCTAATTCTGCTAATCGACATCACTCTGGAATTTGAAAATGTTATCCAACCAGGAGAGAAACTTGATTTTCCTCTTCTGATAACAGGGACAAGCAGGCCAGCCAGGCTGGCCCAAACATGGCATTACAGAACACTGCCTGTAAAACCAAAAATGGGACATGGAAATGATCAACTGAGTTTCTGGGCTTGCACTCAGGCAAGAAAAAAAAATCCAGCCACCAGTATTTAGACAGGCTGATCCCAATTGCAAAGGTAGCTCTGCTCATTTTTCACAAAGGCTGAAGTAAAATGGCAAAGTTATCATTTTAGATTACTGTGGCTCCTCACAGCACTGGCCATTCTGAGGGGTTTCAATTTATCAGTATATTTACCAAAAAAAAGGACGGGGGGGGAAGTGGGAAACAGCCCATCAGCTTAGGCCAAGCAAAAAAGCTATTTTGGGTAAGGCTTCTCCTATAAATAAAAGGCCAGGCAGGGAAAGGACAGTGACAACATGCGGCTCGCTCAAGGTGTCAGGGGGGATTTCTATTACCCACACTGGTGACCTCCCCAAAACATCAAGAAGCAGCGACAGCACACCACTCCTCAGCAGGCATAGCAGACCAGCGAGGCAGCTTCTCCTGGCAGCCATACCCTCAATCGGTCTGCTGGTTCTCCTGTCACCTCACCTTCACCACCAGGAAAAGGAGCCGGTAAAGGTGGCTTTCTGTTCCAGCTTAAAATATATTTTAAAAAAATAATTACAGGGACAAGGCTTACAAACACAAGGCCAAGAGACTTAATTCTTCAGTGGTTTTTTTTGTTTGTTGGCTGGTTTTTTTTGTTTGGCTGTTGTTGTTTTGCTTTTTTTTTTTAAAATCAGCACAGTCGTAAACCAATTAATTGCAGCCCAACCAATCCCCCAGCACCAGCAGAAAGCATCACCCAAGTCCCTCCCCAGCCCCGCCACCAGCCTGACAACACCACGCTTTAATGTATTCAGCCCACAGCCTCCTCAGGCCATGGCTTTCTGTAATTTATCCCTATACCACCCACCACCTTGTATTATTTAAGTCGCCGGGGGATGCAATGCCTCCAAGGCAGTTTTCAGCAGAAGCTGCCGACTGTCCGGTCTGCAAAACCATCATTTTTGGTTTCAGATGAGGTTCCCGGCATGTGCTTCCAAAGGTGACAGGGCAAGAGGAGGGATTTAATGGAAAATCCCTAATGTTGATGCCTCCGGAGCATGCTGGGGAGGTGACAGTCTGAAAAGCACCATGCAGCGCCTACAAACCTCCAGTGCACCCAAAAAGCTGGGATGCTCACACAATCCAGGCTCTAGCAGGGGGCATACCCTTGGCACCCAGTACCCGCTGGCAGCACTGGGGTGCCACATGTGACCCCAGGCTGGCAGTTCATGAGCCAGTCACTGTTCACAAACAGTTTCTCCCACCACAGGGAATACTTGCTAGTCTGAATGGACCAGGATCATCTCTGTGTAGATGTTTGGGGAAAGCAAGACGCAGATTGAGGTTCATTTATTAGATTATGGACAGCCCCATGCAAATAGGGCCATATTGATCCGGTCTGCAAACACCTGGCTGGGAATACAAGCAGCCCCTGAGTATACAAAAGCTGCTGGAGATTATTAACCAGATCCATTGCTGTAAATCACATTACCTCCTTCCAAACCCCAACCCAGCACCAAGTCCCCCTGTGCTAGGTGCTGCAAAGCACATATCCTAGCAGTGCAAGGGAGCATTAGTTCTCCCTGCCTCGCACACAAAAGCCCAAAGATTCAGCCCAAAAGAATGGAGCCTTGCAGGGGCATCCTGCTGTGGGGTCCATGGAGCCAGGACTGCACAGCCCAACTACCCCACAGCAACTCCCAAAACAAAGCAAAGCAGGAGTTACCAGGAGGGTGAAACTCACTGTATAGGAAAACTGACATAGGAATGCAAGGCAAGAATAAAAGAAAATTTTAAAAACAATCAAAAAGGTGGAAAAAACAAAATATCACGTCTTCAGCTGCAAACGCACCCCCTGCTCCCACTCGGTACCTGGTATTTTGCATCAGCTGCAAACCACCCCTCTAGCGCACAGAGCAAATAGGACAGGCTCTCCTGCCTCCCAAAGCACCCCAACTCCAAGTGCAGGAAGGAAAAAAAATAGTAGTAAAATGCTTCACAGCGGATTTCCAAGAGATCACGAAACCCTTTGCAGAGCTTCAGTAGCAGAGCAGGCAGCAGCTCCCAGATTAAAGGAGGAACTGGGGAATGAGGTGTTGAACTAAAGACAGAGGAGGAATCCCAAATTCCTCTGTTCTCCCCACCAAAATCCCCAGGTCTGAATCAGCAGAAACACCAACAACAGCATAGCCTAGTGTATCTCACTGCAAATGAAGCCATTTAGGTTTAAACCACCACCCTACTCCCCTAAAGAATTGCTGCATGCAGTAATTTTTGGGTTTGTTTTTTTTTTTTGGGGGGGGGGAAGCCATGATGAAATTGTCTCAGAGTTTCTCCGCATTTTGTTTACAGCCACTGCCCTCAAATCCAGGGCTGGCACGCAGTGCAAGAGCCTGCTAACAGGAATAAATCTAACATTCGAGATCATTTAGAAAAGCTCTGCTCACAGACAGTCAGCACTCCAAGGGGGAAATCCCTCTGCAGGTCTCAAATAAGGGAGCTTGAACCGTTTTTCCCTGGAGAAATTTGGGCCTGAAAGATCTTCCGAGTTTCTTGTTTGGAGCTACAAGGCCTAATAACAAGATCTCTTTCCCCGGACTCAGCCACAACACTTTGCTGCCAAAGCCATTTGGAGGTGAGGGGAGATGGAGCGGAGAGAGACCTGTGGCAGTGGGGAAGTCACCTAACATGTTCACATAATAGGATGCTCTACTTAGCTGTTATTTATACATGCACCAGGTTAATACAGAGATTTTTCTGGCACGCATTAATTGAGCACGAAGACTCCTTCTCCTCTGCACCGTTCCCAGCGCTGTCAGCAGGCATCATCCAAACAGCAAGGCACAGCACCTTCCCGGCATCCTCCTTCCCCGGACGCAGGCAGCCAATGGCTACTGCTACCCAAAACCTGCTACCAAGCCAGTCTGGTGCAAGCAAAGACTGGGAGACTTGAGAACATGAGATCTGAGGCAGGAGGACGAGCACATCCAACCCCTAGGAGCAGGGCAGAGATAAGGCAGGGAGCAATGCGACCCAGCAGACCCCCCAAGACCGTCCTCCTGGTCCACTGTAATCACAGCAAAGTTTACTCGACATCAAGCACCCACAAAAAACAAGCCTTGAAACAAAACATACAGGTTTGCTCCTGTACCCCCCAAATTGTGGGGAGTCCCTCAGGAGTGGCAGTGTCATGCCGGAGCCAGGCCTGGTTTCTCCGCTTTGCCAGGACGGTCAAGGGGGAGGAGGTGGGAGGAAGAGCCTGCCAGCAGCCCTGTGCTTCCCACCTCCTCCCCTGGAGGTTTGCAGGAGGCTAATTTTGATTAAACTAATTAAGCCTGCTCCATTCAAAGAGCCCCAACCACATGCTACCAGGGGAGAGGAATAAAATACAAAATTGAAAAGGAAAAAGAGAAATCTCCCTACGAGCACACTCTTCCAAAGCTATCCATCCCTGGCAGATCCCTGATGGACAATGCTGTGCAGGAAGAGGAAAGCACGGAGAAAGGACTCACTGCAGTGTCACAGCTCCAACCCTAAAGACCCTGTGCTCCGGAGTAGGCTGCTGCTCCTTCCAGCCACTGGGGCCTACTGGGACACATCCCCCTTCCCATCAGGGTGAACTAGATTCCATCCTCTCCCAGCAAGTCCCCAGAGGTGGCCGCTCCTTCGCAGTAATACAGACCTCTACCAAGCCAAGGTCTCCCAGACGCTGTCTTCCCTCCCGAACCATCCCTATCTTTCAGCCTCTTGCACATTCCCTTCCCTCCTTTCTCTTGAAGACATCAGGTTTCTGGAAGCAATTTAATTGTGAGCTGCGAAGAGGCTTCCTTGGGCAGTGCTGGCCAGCTGGAGGCCCCGCTCTCCCAAAATATTTCACTCCCCCCCAGGGCAGCCCCATCAGCAACCTGGCAGACCCTGCCACTATAAGGGAGCCTGCCCAGCTGGGACAGAGAAGCACCACTTTTGCCTTCAAAGCCTTTCAACTGGAGGGAAAAAGAAATAAAATAATAAATATCAAAGCAAAGGCTTCCTCCCCTTTGAAGGGCAGGAGGGAGAACAGCCGCGTGAGGGCTGGACTTGCGGAGAGCAGAGCAGGGACCCCAGTCCTCCAGGGCTGGAGCCCAAGCACTTTCATTATGAGCTTTTGCAGAAGCAGAATGAAGCCTTAGTGCAAGAATTGCATTGAAATTCAAATCGGCGTGTTTAACTCTCCCCTGTGCCTTGGGAAACCTTGGTGGAAATGCCAGATAAAACGGAGGGCAGGGTTTGAAACCACAGTGAAGGGCCAGGGGGGAAGGAAAGTAAGCTGCCCCATCCTGCTCCATCAAGAACTTCAGGCTTGCCAGCGTACCCCACTTACAGCTCTTCCCCACACCCCAAAAACACCTGCGCTGCATGCACCGCAGCTGCCCCTCTTCTCCCTGTGCTGCTCCATTGGGGGTGGGGGGCAGGGGGGAACGAAGGGAGGAAGAGAGAAAGAAACCCCATATCGTAATTGCTGTATTAAAGAGAAATAGCAGGCAAGAATAATAAGAGAGGTGTCAGAAGTGAAATACAGTAACAGACATTAAAAAAAAAAAAGACTACAGTTCTGTGATGGGGGTGTTAATTGAACACAGAGCTGGAGAGAACAAAGGGGTGTTAAGGAAGAAAAGAAGGGGGAAAAATCCTACCTCCTCCAAAGACCTGATTTGAGTTAAGTTTGATGAAGATAATGCACAGGGAAAGGTAGTTAAGAGGCACCTTATATAGCTATTATGTTCTAAAATTAAAAAAAAAAAACAAACCCATTATTCAACAACAATTGCACAGCTAATCAGTGCTGTCTATAAATATTCCACTTCGTAAATTCCCCCCATTGGTGGTATGTACATTTTTCTTTTAAACCTGAATTCCTTCAACACAGACGAGTGAGGGGCATAAGAAAATAAAAATATGGGGATTTCAAATACAAAGTCAGGGTCTTTTTAAGTAGAATTTGCCCAATGCCCTCACCTCCCCCAAAAGACCAAAAAAAGTGAAACGATGGGAAAAGCTCTTAAGGAGGAGGAATCAGATTAAATGGTCATATATCCTGCGCGCAGCCTCTCCCCACCGGTCCCCGCCAAACGAGATGGGAGTTGGGAAAGGCTCACAGCTGAAATAGATGCTGCTGCATTTTGACAGCAGATATTTTCCAGTTTGCCATCCAAGGACCCCACGTCTGCGTACGCTTTGCCTGATTCTTCTGCTTAGCTATTCTGCTCATGCAGAGAACAGCTTAAAAAAAAAAAAACATACCGAGAGAGAAAAAAAAACACGGGGGGGGGGGAAGGCCATAAAGACAGAGCCCTTACCCCCGCCTTCAAACTTTTTATAAATCAGCAATGCAATTTCCGATTTCAATCCCTATTGATAGAGGAATCAGTTGTATTTAGGACAACAATGCCTCCCATTTCCATAATTATTATTCCAAAAAGCCAGCCAGCCATTTGAAGGCAGTCCTGCCCCTTCCCTCGCAACAAAGCAACCAACAGCAAGTGAAAACACTAAATGAATGCCGACAACTTATACGTATATTTAAGCAGCAATTTTTCCCCCCCACTACATGCTCTCGCTCAGCTCAAACCTCTCAACTTTTGTTACTTTTAAACAGAAATCACCCAAAAGCAACAATCTCCAGGTTCCAGACAAAAACAACCCCAAACCTTTTTTTTTTTTTAAAGTGTTTATAAATGCTTTAAAATAACTGAAGAGCCCAAGTGCAAAAGGGAACTCTTTGGTTAATACAGACGACCTCTTTTTCTAAGAACTTTATGGACACTTTGGGTTTGCTCAAGACAACGTTAACACTATGAAATATTAGCCATAATGTTGCAAGAGACGATGGTAAAGTCTCCGTAAGGCTCTGGAGTCACTTAAATCAGGCAGCGGGGTAACTGAACGCACATTTCTGCACATCATAACGCTGGGGGGAAGATGTACACACGCACTTTCAAACACCCACCAGTGACCACAAACAATCACCACGATTTCAAACACGACACATGCAAAAATCTGGAAAGCAAAATGGAAAGTGAGAAGAGAGAAGCTAGCTAAACTTTCACACTGCTGCCCACAAGGAAGGAGTATGCAAACAGAAGCAGGCGGTACCCTCGGCCCCAGAAAACACAAGGCTAGCTTCCTCCTAGCATTGGGCCCACAAAGCAATAATTAAAAAAAATAAAACAAAGCCATCTGGCCATTTGCTTCCTTACAAAGTGTGACTTTTGGGGTTGCAGATGGGGAAGAGGGGAGGAGGTCTTTGAATTTCCAAAGTAAAATAATTCACTGTAAACCTATCCAAGGGTAGATAAACAACGGTCCAAAAGCCATCTCAATTCAACCTCTTCGGAGAGCTCTGTACAGCAGCCCGGTAGCCAGGTAACCCAGGCACAACAGCAACAAATAGAATTTAAAAAATGTACGACAGCCACAGTTCACACCTGAATATCCTTTATTTCCAGTAGCAAGCTTTGCCCCCTACCATCTCACTCGATTTTACTTAGCACAGAGGAATTATCACACCCAGGCTCCATGGATACATACAGCTCACCATCCCTCCCCAGCTTGCCAGGACCCCACGGCACCCCTGAGGTCACCTGGATTTCCCCGCCAGGTTTAGTCCTAGCAGATTCCCCATCCCCTAACTTTGTGACTGCACCGACAGCAAAGCTGAGCTGGGATTAATCAGTAACCCTGCCAAAAAGTACCTCTGCACAGAAAACGTACGCAGCACCAAATACATGCAGAGAAAAGACAGACAAACATTTTCTTTGGCTCACACAAAACAAAAAGAGAAAGAGGGAAGAGGGAAAAAAACTTGCTGGCTCCTTTTTTTGGGGTGGCACCCAGGGAAAGACTATAAAACCACCCGTAAAATTTATCTCTAGGCAGACTCCCTCACATTACATCGTATGAATTCTGCCAAGGTTCCCATACCAAACCCACTGCTTGATATTATGGAAACTCCATAAGGAAGGACTCCTCAGGAAGGTCAGACCCGGCCACGCAGCCGTGAGGACTTCAGAGAGCCGAAAGCCATCGGTAGGTGCTTTGTCTGGGCTACACACTGCACAAACAACCTTTAACAAAGGGCCCCCTTAGTCATTTTATATATATTGCAAGAGTCAAGTAATTGTATTTTCAATCAGTTGCTCATGCTAGGAGGTTTTTTTTATATATATATTTAAGAAAGAAAAAAAAAAGGACCCAGATTCAGGTTTCTGAAAGCTGTTCCCCTTTTATGTGTAACTATCAATGTATATCAACTGGGTGTGCAATCATATTTATTGTCACTTTCATTCATGTCATGCCCTTGCTTATATGGTTTAGATATGAATTATTGACTGTTACAGTCCTTGTTGTAAAAGGGGAGGGGGGGAGAACTCCAGTACTTTGCAGCGTGCTAAGACAAGGCAGCTAGATCGGCATGGAAAAGCCTGCCGATCAACTCTGGTCAGCTCAGAAAGTCAACAGCAGAGATGAAGCCCTCCCCCGCTAAATTTCCATCATTCCCCCCATTTTTTTAATTAAAAAAAAAAAAGAGATTCCAACAAATAAATAAATAAGTGGTGCATGTTGCTAAATGTCCTTCCCTGAGCATCTGTTGTTTAAGATCACCCTTGATTGATGACTGCTATTTTTTAATTGTTGCTTTTAAAATTTAAATGCCCCCCTGGGATGTGTTATAAGTGTGTTAGTACATGGTAGGAGGTCTGGAAAGTGGGAAACAGCAGAACCAACGCTCTCATACCATTAGCTTCTTTAGAAGCCTGAGAACACCCCATGCCATAAAACAACAGTACCCTAAAGTAACTAACAATCTAATATATTGCTTTCACTAAAGGCAACTGACAACTCGCTCTTACATGAGCTAGCCTGGATGACTGGCAGACAAGAGCGCCTTAACCATTTCATTAAAAAAAAAGAAAAGTAAGAAACCTTTACATTTACCTGCATAGTAATAGTAGTAAAACTGCAGAATTTCATTTTGTTGGGTTCCTCCCCCTACTCCGTACTCAGATTTATTTTTTTTTAAACAGTGCCATGTCTTAAAGAAGAAACTAGAGCAAGAGAGAAATTGCAAGAGTTTTGATTTTTTTCTTCTCCCCAGAAAAAGCAATAAATAAAAAGAGGCCATACAATAGAAATTAAACCACGATTATTTTCCCTTCCAGACACAAACCGCATCATACAAGTCCACTGCCAGAAGCATGAAATACCAGTGAGTTATTTCTCCCCACTTAAATACTCCCACATGGGGCAGGGGGGGGATGCCTACAGATTTGGTGGAATAAACCCTCAAAGAGCAAAAAGAAAAATAACACAGAACCAACAGCATTGATTTCCTACCTGTTTTTTCTTTGATTTCACACAAGACATTAAAAAGGGCTGGCTTCATCCTGTGGCAGTTTAAAGCGTGTTTCCTGGAGAGAAAAGAGGGGAGGGTGAGGTTAGGATGTCACCACAAGGAACAATTTTCCAAATTCACACTGCCTGGCATGTGCGTGCCGGAGGTGGGGGGGACACGTTTGAGCCCCCTCAGCCTCCCTGCCATCCCTGCTAGGACTCGAGCGCTGGTGCTGCGAACAGACACCTACCTAACGCAGAGGAGATGAATTACGCCAGTTTAGGAATGGCTTGAAAATCGCCGTTGCCACTGAGCGGCTCCCACCGCCGGTGTGAGCCAGGCAACGCACTGAGCCGAAGCCAGAAGCTTTTAGGAGCCAAGCTCGGTTCAACTATCTTATTCAATACAGAGAGCGCTCTGGGCTTTATCCATCCCCCATCTCTGATATTAAACCCATCCATGTGCTTTATTAGGCTCATCCTGCAAGGCAGAGGGGAAATAAAGCCCCCTCCCCTCGCCTTACCCCAGCACTGGAAACACCCTCTGCTTAGAGCTGTCAATTCAGGGAATTTCAGTGTGCAACTTGGAGCACAGAGACACGCGTGCACGTATGGAGAGAGAAACCCATTCCTCTGCCTCCATGCTACTTATACCAGCTTAGTTGCAGGTGTTAAAATTTAATTCTTTACAACTGGGACAGTAAACACATTTAAAAAACACAGCCGGCTGCTTCTGGGAAGGGGGGGCAGGCTATTCAATGCCTTTCTTTTCAGCTGCTGTTATTTCAGAGCTGACCATTCTCCCATGGGTTCTGAGGAGAAAGTTGGGGGGGGGGGGCAGGATGTTAATCACCTGGTTTTAAAACCCACTATGTGCCCACTAAGGCAAGGAAACAGCATGATTTTATTTTTTCTGTTAAGCCATACAATCATTTAGCCAAGGGTTTAGTTGTATAAAGGGCTGTTGCTATCAGGCTCCAGTTACACGATTTCTGTTTACCAACCAAAACTACACGCGAAAGACAATGTGAACATCTGGCAAACATTCACACTACTTACCCCACCACCCACAACATGTTAAAAAGATTTATATATCTGATGAAGTCTGTCAAAGGTATATACCCTTGCAGAACCACAACGTCCCCTTATCAGCACACCCAGATGGGCGCAGACATTTGGGTATACACAAATCACGTACGTATGCCGTAGTGGCCCTGTTACAAATAATACTGGCACTTTGCATCTTCCCAAAACTTCATTAAAAAAATAAAAGAAAAAAGGCATGAAAACAAGTGTGCAATAGTAGGATGAATGGAGGAAATGCAAAGCCAAACATGAATACCGCGTGTTTCGCAGCTCAGCATTAAAAATAAGAAAAAAAGTAGTGAGAGGAAGCAGCTGAAATAGTCCAGCAAGGCAAACCCCTAAAGCCTTCTCCTCGCTCTGATCTGCTTTGGTTTTAGTGATTTGATTAACTAAATTATCCAGGCAGGAACACACACAATTCCTGCAACTTTCCAAAGGAAGATCCCCTCACTGCCCCGGGTCTGGCCGGGAAGAAAGTGCATGATTTCCTCCTCCTCCTAACAGCTACTCTGCCCCTGCAAGAACATAAAAAAATTAGTAAGATCAGCCCAGCAACAAGACTTTTTGGTAAGCAGGAGCTTTATACGAGCTGGGGAGGCAGGGAGGATGTAAGCAGAGGTTTGGGGGGTACTTTTATCCTTCTGATAGTTCTTACAAAGCAAGTTTTGGGGCTGTGTGGTGCGTTTTTCCAGGAACAACGTATTGTAGCAATCTGCTCCAGCCTGGGGCATGAATGCCGGGGGGGGAAGGACACCACACCTAGCAGCTCTGCAGCCCAAAAAAAATTTCAAGTGCACCCCAGCCAATTTAGGGCAACTTTTTTTTTTTATTCCTTCAACTGTGCCTTCAATTTGGGTATTTTTTTTTCCCCCCTCCCTTAACTTCTGCTAGCGCCTTTGATGGCGCGTATTAGGTTTGCACTCCTTGAAGCCGGGGGCAATTCGGTTACCGGCTTTTACAGCTTTTTTTTTTTTCCTTTTTAAACACCTCTACAATTAAGAAGGAAAAAAAAAAAAAGGAAAGCTTCTATGTGCATCCTCCAAGCGCAAAAAACCGGCCTTAAAAATAACACCACTACAGGGCCCTAAGGAAAAAAAAAGAAAAAACAAAAAAACAACACATTATTAACACCCCTAAAAAAAACGGAGCGGCACTTTCTGCTTCTTTCGGAAGAGCCCAAAGCAGAGCCCCCCCGCACGCCCAGCCTCCTGCAACAACCATCTCCCTCCGGAATTTACCCCCACCCCAAAAAGGCCGGGAAGAGCCAGGCCGCCTGCCCGGCCGAGCCCGAGTTTGGGACCCTCGCTGGGGAAGGGGCCGGAGAGGCGGCATGGGGAAAGGGGGG
>VYXH01003181.1:389704-410872 GCA_013397275.1 Burhinus bistriatus
CCCCCATCTGCTCCTCGGGCTCCCCTCAGCCCCCTCCCTTTTCCTCAGCCAGCCTTCCCGCCTCCCTTCAGCACCCTATCTTCCTGCAGTCTCCCCATCGCCCCACGGCCAGGCTTCCTCCCTCCCCGTAGCCCCTCAGGCACCCTCTGTGCCTCCCTGCTGCCCCCCCGCCAGCCAGCTGGCCTCTGACTCCCCAGGCTGTCCCAGCATCAGCTCCACAACCCAGGTGGGAGCCAGGTCCCCCCTCTGCTGTAGCCCCAGGGAGATCCCTCTAGCCTCAGCCACCAGCATGTCTTCATGGTGCTGTTTGTCTCCTTCCTCTTCCCTGACCCACATGGTCCCATAAGCAGGGACTTCCCAAGCACATCCCACGCCTGACGGTCCCACACCTCCCCAAACAGGGCAGGGGAAGCTAGCAGAGGTCCCAAAGCCACCGAGACTGCTGTTCAGACCTATGTGTCACGGTGTCATAGCACTCCAGAGGGGAAGCACTTCCCCAGCCCCTTTCTGCAGTCCCCGGGATCTGAGACTGTCCAGTGGCCAAAAAGACCTCTGTAGGCATGGGCTGGTAAGCAGGGATGGCCCTGGGACCAGGCTTGCCTGCAAATTTGTATTTAAAAAAGAATAAATGAAAGGTAGTTATGGTGATACAAGAATTTCTTGCGTGGGAGATGATTTCATCAGATTGTCCCTTTCTCAGATCAGAGGGTTGCCTGCTCCAGGCCCCTCATAACCCAAGGAGGATGGGCCCAGCCCTGGTCCGGGACCTCAGCATAGGCTGGGGAAAGAGCCATCAGGTTGACTGCAAAGAGGAAAAAAAAAAAAAAAAAAATCAGGCAATTGTTTTGCTTCCACTCTTCCTTTTTAATGAAACACTTTCCAGTGTTTTAAGCAAAACATGACTTTTCATTTTGAAATTTCCTTTCGAACCATTAAAATGTTTTAAAGTGGTTGAAGGCGAAGTGAGATGTTTTGATTTTTGTCGCTATGAAATGTTTCACTCAACACATTCTTTATGTTTCTTGATTTGCCAAAATTTTTCAAAGGTTTCTGCTTTCTCGCCCAAGACATATCTCCGTATTTTTTACTTTTTTGAAAAGGCAAAAAAAAGAAAGGGAGAAAAATATCCTTTATCTCTGCGGCTCCACAGGAAGCAGAACTTTATCCAAGAAACAAGGAGCCAAGGGACTCCTCTCCAAAGGTCCAAACTTTCAGACACTTAGTCATCCCTTCACTCGCTTGCTCACACACCAAGTCTAGACATACGCTGTCTCAACCTCTGGCAGGGACTCTCCCACCCCCAGAGGTCAGTCCAGGGTCTTTTGGGTTTGATTCTGAGAAGCTCCAAGGAGAGGCAGAGTAGCAGAGCTGAACGTGCACAGCAGAAAAGCGAGTGGTGGCTGAGAGGGACAGACAGGGACATTGGGGACCATGGGACGTGGTGGCCTGCTGACCCTGCAAGACTCTTGTATTGCAGATCCTTCCCCCGCTTCCCAAGTCACAACACGATGCCTCAGCACAACAGGTAGACATGAGAGAGGAGGAGCCGGAAGACCCTCAGGGAGCTGGCACAGGTAGGGTACGAGGCACACCTGGGAGCGAGGCAAGTTGTCTCTGGGGCCAGTGAGCCCCAGGCAGCCACATGGCATCTCACAGGGAGAGGGGCAGAGCGACCCAAGGCACTCCAAGGAAAGTATCCCAGCACGGGGCCTTGGAGGATCCATTGGGCCAAAGCAGAAATGGCCAGGGCTCTGCCTTTGCCGTCTGCTGGAGTCTGTAAAATCCTTCCTGTCAGAGATAACTAATCCTGGGGCCTTTACAACATCTCTCCTGAAAAACACATTTAATTCCTCCGTCTCCTCCTGCCTTCCAAGTGCATGAGATTGCAATAGGTATTACCGAAAATATTCCCCGTGGGAGCCGACACTGGACTCCCTTAAAACCCAAACACCATCACCCCTCCTTCCCCAAGACACAAGCGAGCGCTATGCTCTATTATCTCTACACCCACTAAATCTTTCTGAAATAAAGAATAAACATTTCCACCACACATAGTGTAAGTGCGTGTGCCAAGCTGCATCGCTTCCTCTCCTCTGTGGTTGTTATAAAGTGGTTTTGTTTCAATGGTGAAGCAGATGGACATATTCCAAGTCTGGCGTCCCCATTCCCTCTGAGTACATCTAACGCTATCTTTGGTTTATCGCAGATTCCTGAAGAAAATGTTTATGGGAGCCTCTTGTTTAAAATCTTGGCTCCATCGCAGCATAATTCTTATTACTTATTAAATGAAAATCAAGCTGTTGTTAATGCACCATTACTGTGGCAAAGTGGAGCCCTTGAAAACGAAGGCCAAACACACTCTATTTCTCTGAGCATGAGGGAAGCATCTCCCCATCATCATCGCTCAACGCTCACGCTGCCACGGGATGAAAAGCGGTATCCTGGCCTGTGACTCCTTAAACATTTTCTTTAGGGGGAGGAGAGCCATGGACTCTTGCTTTGCTGTCCAAAAACTGACGTCTCAGAGTCAGACAGTGTACAGGTTGTTCATAACACCGTCAGAGGGGCCTTCCCAAGACACCTCTGTGGCAATGCCCTTCTCTGCTCACAATGACCAAATTAATTTTCCTCCCTCTTCTGCAATTTTCCTCTAACATATTCCATGGAAAAACCAAAGCCCTTCCTATTTCCCAGCCAGCCGCAGCCCCCATAACACAGTGAGCTCCATACGGATAGTCACTCTTGGGTTGAAGTGTGGCAGAGTTTACATTCCTAACCGGTTTTCAGAGGAGATTCTTAAATTTTCCCGGAAATGTTGTGTTGCTCCTTTGAACCGATTGTTTATTTGTCAATTTAGTCATTAACCTTCTTCCTTACTCCTTTGGCTTTTGATAAGACAGAAAATGTCAAAGGGAAGGGAAATAGGCTCAGAATGATTTCCCCTGGTGAAGAATCCCAGTACCCAGAAGCAAAGGGAGTTTTCTCATCAATTTTAGCAAAGACACGGCTTCACTCACAGTGCCAGGTTAAATCAGCGTTCAAGTTTGCGGGGTTTGTGTGTTAGACTTAAGCAAAGTACCTGGGTCTTCTGGAGTGATCTCAATCTGTAGATCTCAAAGCCCTTTACAAAAGCAGCTCAATACCGCTGATCCCAGTTAAAGGAGGTGGGAAGGACTGGCCAGGCAGTGGGAGAGCCAGAAATGGATTCCCACTCACCCCATTCCCAGCCTCACGCTCAATCCCCTGCATCGCACCGATTTTACTACAGTCATTCCGTCAAGAAATGCATGTCTTGATTAATGCATTGCTTATTAATATTTCCTATTCACAAGATTACTACAAACAACCTGAAGACGGGTAAAATGCTACAACCACCAGAGAGGGATTCACTTCTGTTCACACAAAAATTCGTTGCATCTAAACTTGTTGTTTGTTGCTTATTCAAATGCAAGTAACAAAATTCTTGCCATCAGAAGTTTACCAAAAAGGAAAATGGCTTTTCCCAATAGCTGACATAAACATGTAAGTGCTACCAAACATATTTACATGTTTGAAATAGATGGTATAATTACAATGAGTTATAGTCAATATTCAGTCTTTCCCTGGTTTAAGTGCTACCTTCTGATACAGCACAACACATCCTTTAATTGTAATCACGTGCTCTTTCTTAGAGACTGTTGCAATTTTTTTCCTACAAAAACATCTGTAATTGAAAAGAAAATGGCATTGTTTAAAATAAATTCTCTGCCCTTCTGGAAATAAACAGGTGACTTCCCTTACAGAATGTCCTATTTCTGGAACTTCTACATCGCAGCAAGCTATCTGCAAAATCATTTTGGACATTTTTCCAGACCCCAAGCTTGAATTTCAGCAAGGAAATTCAGTTTTTGAAGACTGAAAAAAATCCAACAAGGATTTTGAAAACAAGTCAGGTAAGAGCTATCAAAGGAAATATCAACAAAAGAAGTCATAGAGTCCGCCAATAAAAACAGATCCATTCCAGACTCAACATAAAAGGTCTTTTTCCCTCTTTTAGCCAATACTGATGTTCCTCAAAGGATACAAAATAGCTGTTAAATTCACTTTTGTCTAGTGTGTCTCACATTCTGCACAGCACTTTTAAAAACAGAAAGCCACATTAGAGGAACAAACACATGACTGTATTCCACAGTTTCTCCATGAGATCTCACAAGTCGGGCGCCCAAATGAGACCTCCTCTTCACCACCAGCAGTATGGGCTCACTTTTGTAGTAAGCCCATTTTCAGATGGTGTACTCTAGCCTTCTTTTACGGATGGGGAAATGCAGGGATAAGTAGAAGGGACTTACCTCTGTGAACCACTAGCAAGAGCCAAGGTTATCACCCAAAGGTGATCATGTAATATCTACCTTGATCACAGTGTCTGTGAAAGAAGTCCCTGCTGCCTCATGTGAACTATAAGTATCTAGAATGACTTTCTTTGTGCCTCAGATGCAGACTCATGGTTTTGGGATGTTTTCCACCACGTCATCTACCTTCAAGTGGTCTTTATGGAGTTCATTGGCTGGCCAAAGTTGGTTTTCCTCTCTTGAGCTTTCCACAGATTTCCAAGGCTGATACAGGCTGCGATGGAAGAGATTCAGCTACAGGTTTCCAATTTCAGCTTCATAAAAAAGGAGTTTAAGGCAATCCCCAAAGACAGCTCTCACCAGCCTCAAATCAAGGGATAGAGCAAACCCTCTCTGTTCCTCCGCAGCAGTAAAGTTGGTGGGAAGTGTCCCCCCATGCAAAGGTCTGCCAAGAAGACCCTTGCTGCTCTCTGAGCTAGAGCCCTACCATCCCATGTACCTCTCAAGTTGGCCATCACCACAAAACAGGGAGCAAAGAGGTCACAGTGAGAGACTTAGGTCTCTGTGGCGGTAAGCAAGCCAACAGCTCCAATTTGCTGACTCGCTTTTCGATAAAATCCCCGCCTTGGCTTGTTCACAGACTCTTCCAGTCTCCCTCACGGGGGTTTTGACCCAGTGTTCCAGCAGGCTTTCCTATTATCAGCTGTCCTATCCTTTCTACATGACTGCCAAAGTTGGACCTTAGCCTTTCATTTCATTTTCATTTGGCTTCTTCCCCAACTTCCCATATTTGAGCACTTTGCTTATTATCAGTCTGGTCCCTCCTGTACTTTGCTCAGCTCCATTCTACTAATTGGTTCGAGCGTGGGCCCAGCATTCCCTAAAAGAAAGTCACTTCCCCTCACACGCAGTCACCGCCACGAATTCAACACCCTCCCAGACTCCCAGAGCAAGAGCAATACTTCCTCTCCAAAAGGTGCTGGTGCCCTTGAGTGAATGGGTGTGAGACAGTGATCGATATAATCACTGACATATGATTGTGTCACATATTGGTTCTTCACAGCCCAGGAAACACGTCCCCTGGCAGGCCCTGAAGGTTGTAGGACAGACAGGCTCCACAACTGGACATCCATTTTCACTAATGCTTTTATCAACAGCTTTCCCAGTAATATTCCTATATTGCACACCACCTTGGGAAGCACCAAATTTCAAATAGCCAGCAACCTAAAACTAGGATGTTCACTTTAATTCCTATGACGTGATATTATTTGGATTCTCGTACAGTCAGCCGAACCAAAGATGCTTGCACCACCCTTGTTGATGACCTTGTCTTTCCAGAACAGAAGTCACCACTGCTTCCCTGTGGCTCCCAGGTCATAAAGAGGTGTCAGAACCACTTGCCTCTCACTTGTGAGTAAGGAGGTGGTGCTGCAGAGACTATAACCACAAATCACAGCAGCAGCTCTCCTGCCCCTGGACCCAACCCAAGTTCACCAAGGACTTTACTTTTACTGATCGACTGGGCAGAAAACCCACAAAGCTTAATTTCTTACCACGCTTTCCCAGGAAGAAAAAATCTCACCTAGAATTGCTGTCAAGTCACATATTGTATCTCACCCCAAAAAGATTTAGGCAGGTTAAGCCTGGAAGAAAAAGAAACTATCAAAGGCTGCTTGTTTGATAAGGGCACATCTATAATCCAGCAGCACCTGGTTACTGTGGGACATGTGGAGCTGGAAGCTGGGCTGGGGGAGCAGGTTGCCCTCCCTAGGCACTGTTCTCCAGAGGGGAAGCTAGAAAGGACAGGTTATCGCTAGCTCTGAATGAGAGCAAAGCCTGCAGAGCAAAAACTGTTTGCATCTTGCAGTGAGCTCAAAGCCACCTAGCGCTCACATTCAATGGGTGGCCCACTGACCTGGTCAGCTCAGCACTCGCTAGGGAGGGAAAGCCACAGCCCTGAAAATGGAAAGTCAAGTTCACTGGGATTGTGGCTTTGGAAGGAGGTCCTGTTGAGCCAAAGGAGATGGAGGTCTTAGGCACTGCTCTGGAATGAGCCCGCAGCCTCCCATACTGATCTATTTAGCAGCAGCTTCAACCTTCCCACCCTCCCTTTAATGAGTGCAAATGTCAAGCTGTCCAAGGGATAGGAATCTTTGGCCAGACAATATTTGCCAGAGGACTGGAAAAAGAATGCAGGCGCTATGGTCATGGCAATAGGGAGGACAAAAGGACACATAACACCCAAAAAGCTACCGCCGACTCTAATATGCTGCTTTCTCCCCAGTCTCATACTGGAGGAGGTCCCTAAAGAATGTAAATTAATAAACCTTGTTTGAAGCAGTATCAATTTACTTACAGTAAAGACCTGGCTTTCAAATTTTAGAGGCCCAAGTGGGTGTTGCACGGGAGCCTGAATTTCAAGGCCCATGCTGAGAAGACCCCACCCAGCTCACGTTGTCCCAACCTCAAATAAAGGAGCCAAAACTCCTCCTCTGTTCCAGGCTGCTCAGCCCCTTCCTCCAGCTAATTGTTCTTTCCCCAGTTGGACAGTCTATTTCTGGAGCAATAC
This sequence comes from Burhinus bistriatus, assembly GCA_013397275.1. Classification (NCBI taxonomy): domain Eukaryota; kingdom Metazoa; phylum Chordata; class Aves; order Charadriiformes; family Burhinidae; genus Burhinus; species Burhinus bistriatus. The sequence goes on from VYXH01003181.1 coordinate 396,602, forward strand.
AAGAATTAGGACAGAATGACAGATGCTGGCAGAGCCCAAGGAGGAGTACAGAGGAGAAGGGTTGTCCCAGGTCCCCACTGTCCCCATGGAACAGGCAGAGTTGGGCTCCCAGCAGCCAGATGGGGGTGGTGTGGGAGGAGAGAAATGGGAGCAGTGTCCTGGGACATACAGACCACCTTGGCCAGAGGGGAAAGGGAGGAGAGGCAAGGGAAGCCACAGCCTTTTGGTTTTGCAGGGAAGGGAACATGGGGATGTTGATGACTATAAAACACCCTCAACTGAAACGCATGAACTGTGACCAGCCCAGGGGTGGGCAGCATGTGCAAAAGCAGCGAAGGAACATGTGCTCACCCAAAGGTACCCTGTACCTTCTCCTCAGAGAACTGCCCCAAGCATGCAGGGCAGCGTTTGGCATGTCAAACCACTCCTAGGCCAGGCCTCACACTGCCTCTACTGCAAAGCCCTCAGCTCTGCCCACAGCAGGTCTGCTGACTCCCAGTTAACCCCATCTCCCAGCCCTGCGCCATCTCCCCTTCCAGCCTGCTCAAATGCTGGGAGCTGGGAATACAAATCATCCCACCAAGGCATGCTCTAAACATCCAGCCCTTTCTATTTCAACGTCTTCCTCCCATTCAGCTGAGACAGAGTCTGGCAGAGAAGGGTGAGACTCACCACATGAACCCCAAGGTAAACCAAGGAGAACAGTTTCCAGGGTTTGGGCTGGAAAGTGAGGAAACAACAGGCATGTCTCCTGAACCTCAGCAGCTTTCTGGACTTGTGACCTGAAGTCAAAGCTCAGTCAGGGATTGCTCAGAACTAATAGCAGTAGTTACTTGCATTTGACCTAAGGTGCTCGCCCAGAAGATTTAGGCAGTCACTGTTCCAGATAATAAGAAAGGGGACTCCTTGCATGTGCACTCTGGACATATCTGGGCAGCTGCTGCTCCTGGGTACTGCCATGTGGTTAAAGTCAAAGGCATGAGTCCTGAGGAAAAGCAAAGGCAGAGCTCTATGAGAAATAGCAACATCCATTCCTTTCATAACAGCACCTCCAACCTTGCTGGTAAAAGAAAGATGGAAGCTTGGACAGGTCTGGAGCACAGGGCAGACCGTTGCAGGTAGCACTGTGCTTTACTGCTTGACCAAAGAAGTGGTATTTACCAAACCACGTTCAGCCTATTTTCATAGCCTATATAATGTAGCATTCTCCAAGCCAGCGCTCAGTGGATGGACTACATGTGGACCGGCAGCTGCAGGTAGAGCTTGCAGTGCTGCTGTCAGTCCTGGAGTAACAACTCCTGGGAGACTCCACCATCACAGCCTGCTCTGGAAGAAGACAGCCTCTGCTAGATCATCAGCGCAGGCAGGACAGGGACCTTCACTGCACAGTGCACTGTTTGTCTATGAATGGATGGACACAAGCAACACCAGGAGACACCTTCACCGGGATCAAAGTTTGGTTTACAGCGGTGAAGACATACCTATGTTTTGATGTCAAGTTATCAAAGCAAGTCATTTCAATGTTGGAGCAAGCTAGAGCAGCCCCGCCATATAGACCTGGTTAGGCTGACTCCGTTCAGTCACAGGTCTTTCTCTACGCCAGAAACACAAGTGATATCAGTGACATGAGACTGGCTTTGCATTAGATTTACTCTTTGGAGCTGGGATCAGACTCTAACCCTAGTTTTACAGAGGTTTTTATCATCTCCCCTCACAACCACTTAGCTCCAACCCCAAGCACTAGAATAACCAAATACCATCAATTAAATTGCCTCAGAGGAAACAAAACGTGCATTTTTACAGTCCTGAGCTGGAGCCCTGTTCTCATGCTTCATGATGAAAGGGGTCCTTTAGGCTGTGCGAATCACGTGCATTAAAAGGCAAATATTATTATTTCCTGCTTTTTTCTTTGTAACCCAGTGCAGATGAGAGGGAATTAGTAATGCAGAATCAGAAGTGCCCCTTAAAACAAGAAATCAATATACCTAGTCCTCAGCCTACGTAGGACTGGATGGATCCTTCATAAGGGTACAAGATTGGTCTTGATTTGGTGCTGGAATTACAGCAAGAAAAATCTGTGGTGGGACACAAGAATCCCTTCATGATGGACTAGATTAAAAAAAAAAATAAATCAATCTATCTTCTGAGTCTTCTCATTAGGCAAGTGATTCTTGAGTGAGCATCTCTTCCCACTTGCTCTAATGCTCTTCCCCTGGCTAAGGAGTGAGCTACAGTGTTTGCTGCACACACATGCACACACACATCCCACATGTGCTCTTTCCATCCCATTTGCGGCATGGCTTCCCAGGCTGTATCATGAGCAAAGTGAAATCACCTGAAGAGTGTCACTTTAAAAGCCACGGAAGTGCAGAGAGCAGCACCAGCAGCAGTCAATAGCAATTTCCACCGCTGGGTCGATACCATCTGATGACTGTGTAGCTGTAAAGATTGTTTCACACACATATCAGGAGGTGGGCAGGGGCAGAAAGAGTGGAATTGGTTTTAATGATTGCAGGATTCAAAGTATTCCTGGCTCCCTCTCCCTCTTCTTCTTTCACAAGAAATACATGCACAAAGAATCAGAAATCAAATTTCCAGCCCTGTCAGTTCCTATCACACCAGCTCCCCAGCTTGGACTCCTTCCCAGTTTGCCAGGGAAGCTTCTCCTAATCCACTGAGAAGTGCATTACCGGGAGATGGAGTTGCAGCCTGTGTCCCAACTTCCCCGCAGTTTCAGGTCATTAGCTCCACCGGTTTGGACACAGAGCTACAGCAGAAGCCCAGCGCTCAGGTTCAAACCCAAAGGGTTTCCAGATGAGGGTAATTTGCACTATGTTACCTCTCCAGACAAGATCAGCATCTCATTTTGCCCGATGCTGGATGGCCAAGGAATAGTAGGCAAGTGGGAACAGTTAAACACAAAGAAGAGGGAGGGTACCCATTTTGCAGAGAAAATGCATGAATGGCTATAGCCTAAAAAATAATAGCACATTGTGTTTCTGTTGCCTCACAAAGTGCTTTTTAGCCAGTGACTCCAGGGGCAACATGAACAAACGCGTTTTGGTTATCATTAAGAGCATTGCTGTGGGATGAACAAGGCCAGACCTATGGCCTGGGGTTCCCAGGGATGGCCCCGCAGACCCAGCTCTGCTCTTTGGCTCTTGTAAACGTGCTAAAACACCAGTCACTGCTTCTGTTTCCCTTGCGCTGTCTGTCCGTCTGCCTCCTGCCTGAGGCATGGACTCTTTCTTACAGGGTTTCACTAGCTGGAACTCTCATTGCTAGGAAAACCTCTCAATTCTTTTTGTAGTAACTGAAAGCCAAGACTGTGTCTGCTTTTCAGAAAATAAATGACATTAGTTTGATTCTTTGTCTTCTAATTCATTAATTCACTGACATCTAAACACAAAGTTCTCCCCCACCATCACATAAATAAGCAAGATAATTTTCCAAAGAGCTGAGCCCCCAACCATTGTCTCTCCTGACCCTTAGTGCCTGGGTACCAGGGTGGGAGCAGAGCTGGGATCTTTGAGCACCTGTCTCTGAAAACTGGGGCAAAGCAGCCTCTCCACGGTTTATCAGGTTGTGCCAGGTGGACACCACCTTCCTCCTCTGCTCTTCAGATCATTTCATAAAACACAAGTCACCACTATCTTACATGCCCATCATAGAATATTTTATTGGCACCCTCAATTAGGCCTCATATGATAACTGAGAAGCGAACACAATAACCATAGGTGTATGCTACCAACAGGTCTTTCCTTCACCTTGTAGGATGCCACATGAACCTGTGCATGTGTAACACATGTACACACACATCCTTCTTTTTCTCCCAGCCCCTAAGGCATCAACCCCTATTTGCTGCAGCTTTTTATTTTTTAATAAATACGCAAGCATTTCAGGGCCTGACCACCAGCTTGATTCTTTTATGGAAGGGATAACACATATGCACAATATCCACAGCGGTTAGAAGCATGCTCCCAAACTCCCAGCCTCCAGAGTCCTTTTAGAAGCAGAAATGGAAGGTAACAGTACCCAAATCTTGAAGCCTGGAAATGGTGAATGAGGTAGAGCCTCACTGCAAGGGCTGGAGAAACTTAATTAGTAGTGCTCGCTGACGTTTTAAATCAACAGAAAACCAGCTGGGGTTCAGCTACCAAAGCTACTATTGCTCTGGATCCAACTTCACAAATAGGTTTTTTCCTAGGAAGAAATATAAAGAGAGGAATGAAGAAAAGGGAAACATATAATTTCAATATTTTTAAACAAGGCATCTGGCTGTTTCAGTTTCAAACACTCCTGGTTTATACTTGCCCCTTTCAGAGTACATGCCAGCTTTCCCTGAGTGTGCTGCCACCACCACCCCTAACCCCTACAGCCGTGCAGAGGTGGCCACCACAGCACTCCATCCAGCAACACTACCAGGAGACACAGGGAGGGTGACAAACATGGTAGAAGACAAAGCAAGCCCAAGCCGTGGGATTACTGAGGTACGTTAGCTCAGCAGAGGGAAGACCTCTGACCCTCAAAGGAAACCAGAAAATAAACTCCTCTCTCCACATGCGTGACACTGATGGTGAGGCCTCAGCCTGGCCAGCAATGCAGAAGAACCTGCAGATGATGAAGACTTGAAATTCAGAGGTGTCGAGGCCAAACCGGCTACCCGCATCGACTAAACCTACTCTGGTACTGTGCGAGTGGAAGAGCTGCAGGAATTTCAGGCCGATGTCTACCCTGCCTGCAGGAACCACACACGCATGCAAGGAAAGACCCCCTGAGTTCCATGGTGGCTCCCCAGCGAGTCTGCAGCTTTGCTAATCAGTCACCAAGCCAGCACCCACAACCCCTCCCACTCACAATAAACCCAAACATCACAAAACTCTTTATGCATTAAGAAAAAAAAAAAAAAAATCCCCAAAATCCCCAAATGATGATAATTTTGGTTGTCTTTTGGGGTCATGTTTTCAGGTCTCTGCAAAAATAAAGTGGAAGGTCCTTGTAATGGTGCGAGTCCAGAGGCTGGGACTTTAAATAAAATCCCATGCACTGGGAGATGCTCAAGGCAGTGGCGAGCACAGCTTCTGCTTTGCCTGTGCTCAACCCTGCAAAAGACTGAAAGGGCTCTGTCTGCTCAGCAGTCAAAGAAAATCTTCGTCGTGACTTGATCCCAGATACCCACAGCGTGAAAATAGCTGAGATTGGCATGTTCATTAGGCTCACAGGTAAAAGGCACAGTAAGCAGCAAAACCCAAAATAAATAGTGAGAGTTGACAACACTGAGTGAGTGAACCTTGAATGGGAAATAAAAGACAATTTTGAACAGTGAGGGTAGTTAATCACCAGGTCTGGTTACCAAGGGAAATGGCAAATTCATCATCAGTCAGAGGTCGTGCATGGAGACTGGATGTCTTCCAAAAAGCGACACTCTGGTTCAGGATCAAGTTTTGGGTTCAAGAGCACCTCTCAGAGGAGAATAATGCCCTCCCTCGCAGCCCCCACCAGTGATGCTGGCCTGAGCTGCCAGGTGAGTGGGTGAGGGTCGCAGTGCTACAGAGCCCCCACCTTGCAGCCCAGCCTCTCCCCCCAGCCTGGCTCTCCCCATTCACACTGAGGATGGCTCATGGGGCCCAGCCAAGTGCCGAAACCCTGTGCTGACCATGGCCCTTCTCCAGACACCCCGCCTGAGCCGGGCTCCAAGTCCTAGCCTCCGTCACACTCAACCCCAGCATGATGCTTCTGGCCACCATGGCAAGCTGTGCCATTGCGCTCCCTGCTCCAAAGCACTGACTGCCCAACACAGCCAGGAAAGCAGAATAATGATCTCTTTTTTTTTTTCCTTTACTCCTTTTAGTCTCTGCATCTGCTCCTTCCTTCCTTTAGCTGCCATGCAAAACCAAGCCCAAAATACACACTCTGGCTTATGTTTACCCTTTCAGGCAGTTTCCCTGATGCCCAAGACGCTGATTTGAACTGACCTCTCTCTCAACACCACCTTATCACCAACTCAGCTCCCTATCCCTCCTTGGAAGCAGACACAAAAATCCAAGGGCAAAGCAAAGCAGCCTTGGCATCCCTGATGTGCTCCAGCAACTCAATCTCCCAAACATCATGTGGGAGAAAAGCAAAATGGATCAGCGTCTGACTTCCAGCTTTGATTGCGGACACGGAAAGCAAAATGCCAGCTAGTACGTCACAGCGCCGCAGTGCCTGCATGGAAGCGACTCCCCAGATCCCAAAGGGCAGAGCTGTGCTCTCTACCCTCCTCCTGCACCAGTCAATATGGCCAATTTAAAGAGGTTTCAGAAGGAAGCAGGTGCCTGCAGCTCATGCCGCTTCCCTGACCCTTGTAAATCCAGTCTCTTGAGTGAATGGCTTGTTTGGAGAGAGCCCTCCGTTTGTTTGTCTGGGCTCTAGTGATAATAGCTCTAATTTATCTCTGAGCTGGGCAGGCATGTCTAATGTGTTTGAGTATTTAGAAGCATTACGGAGGTTTCATTTGGTCAATTGTTTCTTGAAATCCTTTCCCACACGCAGAACAGCCATGCAAAGGTGGAACGGCTCCACCACGCGCAACCCCGGGAGCCACAGTCTGAGCTGGCCGCCTGGGAAGGGCACACATGCTGAGGCCGCTGGATTCTCCAAAAAGGAGGCACAGTGATCCCACAGCCTTTAGTGCCCTGTCTTGGAAATTAAAGACCGAGCAGCCAATCTGTGAAAGGGATGATGACAAGACAGTCTGGAACATGCCACCATGCCTCCTCCTGCTTAGACCTTCCAACCCTGTTTGCTTTATCGTCTATTTCCTCCCTGTAGACATACTCCATCTCAGCTCAGACTTGATAAGGCAGGGTTAGCTTGGCATCTGCACTGGGAAATACAGCACAGTTGGCCAACACATTGTACCTAATCTTAAATTAACCCTTCCTGCACACTGACATCCATTCCAGCTATAACCAGACACCAGCTGAAGACCCTTTAAGCTGGGTTGCAGCAGAAGAGGTTAACCTGAGTCTGTGCTGGGGAACAGTGGGAGCAGGTCACAGGTAGAACATGCAATCCAGCCACTGAGTTACTTACAGCTCACGCCTACACGGCTTAACATGCTACCGCGCATCACCTGCGCTGTGCTTGCAGGCCTGCGCATGCTTCAGCCCGTGACAAATGCAAGGTAACGTGCTTCGGCTTAAATCACTTTTGTGGAGGTTTCAGCAATTCTCTTCAAGCCATTTCAGCTAATTTTAGCTGTGAGCTAAGAGTCCGTTACCGAGGTTGAGCTGACTGGTGGCAGTTTATCAGGTCACCCTGTTGGGGTAGGGAGCCTGATCCCACTCACCTCTGCCCTCTCCGCTCTCCCTTCTCCAAATGCAGGAGCATCAAAGGCCAGACCTGTTGTACAGCACCTGTAGCCCCAGAGCAATTTAACAGAGCGTTAGCATGAGCAAGTCCACATTGCTCCCCGTGCCCGTCCTCCGTGCCAACCCGCGCACCAACATGCAACTGGTGCTGGGGTGGAGCGCGTCGGGCATTGCCACCACCGCACAGCCGGGAGGAAATGACGCTGCAGCTCCCCGGCTGCGATCACGGGGCTAATTTACGGAGGCCGAATGTAATTACTTACCCTGGCACACAGCCAGGACAACAAGGTTAACACCCTCGCTCTCCGAGGAGTGCCAGGGGAGCGTTAGAGGGATGCTGCCAAGTCATTTTATATGCCTTGACTTCAAGTGTTGCAAACAGCAAGATTTAGCAAGGGCCAGTCGGGAAGAAAAGGGTTGTCATGGAATTTTTTAAAAAGCAAAATAAAAGAAGGGGTTTGCTTTCTGCTTGGCTGTTTGGGTTTATTAACTTAAACTTTACTGTGCTGCTCCAGGGACCCAAGTACCACAGCCCTGCAGAAAAGCAAGGGCTTGCAGATGCCTCCTTCAGTTGCTTTGGAACGTTTTGAGCCTCTCTTGGCTTTGCTAGAGAAATCTTGTGAGGCCTTGAAAAAATATCTCTTCATCTCTGTCCCTGAGCTTCCCTGATGGCCTTGGCAGTGTCTGAGCCGTCATCTCCTGGAGCAGGGGCTGGCGCAGACACCACGTCTGTGCCGCGCTGGCCAGAGCGAGTGCTCAGCTCAACAGACTCCTATGGTGCTGGCAAAAGTTTTTCATGGCTCTAAATTTTTTTTACATGGGTTTAAAACAGATTGAAATAGCCCTTGTCAAAAATAAAAGCCACCAAATTTAGCTTTCCTTCCCTCTTCCCCCCCCACCTCCTGTTTCCTGGAGTATTTGCAACAGGCAGCTGGTTGGGAGGTTTTTCCCCAGGGGTTTTGGCTGTTATTTATAAAGCTTTGATGAAAACTGCAAAAGAAAGGGAAAGAAAAAAATAAATCAACTTCCAGGTGACCTCTCTCCTTCTGCAGCAGCTCTGCTCCCTGCAGCGACGAAGCATCACAGCAGCCACAGCTTCAGGGACCACATCCAGCATCCTTTGGGGTCAATGCAAACCTGCCCTCTGCCTTCCCTGGATTTTCTCTGCAACCCCCTCTGGCCCCAAGGGGTGTAGCAATGAGGGATACAGTTCCTTTCATTTAGAGTTTACTAGTTCAGCAAAAAATGTCACAAATCCCCACCTCTTAGCAGCGCCCTGTTACTGGCAGATGTCCCTGGAGCTTACGGGTCTGAACGTCTCCCCAAAAACTGTTAGCGCAAGGACCTTGGAGGAGCTGGGCTGCAGTCCTCTCCTGGTTTTAGGGCAAAGCAAAGAAAAAAAAGTGTCAGAAATACATCCCTCCCGACTGTTCCACTGCTGGGAGAGAGCAAGGCTATTCCCACAGCATCCAGAGCTGATGTGGGCATCTCGTGTCTGCTGATGAACCAAAAAACCCAAATAAGTGAAAACCTCTCTGCCCTTCACCTTAGTCCATAAACCTGCACAGGAAAGGGCAGGGCAGAATGCCAGTCCCTTTACCTTTCCAGCAGGAGAGTAAGGACAAGCACAGCAAGAACAGCAGCCACGTGGCAGAAATCCCCTTTGCAGGACTGCGATAGCGGCACCTTCTCTTCAGCCTGACATGGGGCCCAGGACTGTGCCCGGCACGGGAGCATTACCCCGTGCTCCCTACTCTTGCGGCTGGTGGGCGGAATGCTGCAGTGATGCATATGCATGTATGTATCTATATATACACGTGTGTATGTACTACAGCATGCATATGATGCATATTGAGATAAATAATATTTTGAGAACAAACATTTCATTTTAAAAGTCACTGTGTGACAACAAGTTAATTATCTATCATATCATCTCTCAAACCCAAACATTTTGAAAGCTAGGAAATAACTAATTAAGATCATCATAAATCTTACTCTGTCTCACAAGCCTATTTTCCTAAGAAATAGGAATAAATACATATTTCATCACAAAGCAACATCCATAACTCTGACCTATAAGATATTAATGACTAGTTCATGCAGTTTCTCTATTTAAACACTCTCTTGCGAAGGTTACCATAAGGTAGCACAGGATAATTATTTGGTAATGTTTTCCTGGCAACCTGACTTTCAATAAATTGGTAGGCAGAGATAATCAGGAGGGGAAGGGAAAAAAAAAAAAAGACAACATTGGGATCCTCCCACCTAACACAAGCCATGTGTCTTCGTCAGATCCATTTTGCTTTGAACCAGGATAAATCTTATCAAGGAACATAATTAACTGCTCCCAGTTAAAGCTTTGCTCCCTCTTTCTCCTCCAGACAACTGCTCCCAACAGGCTCCTTACACTCAAGCCTCTACCCACTCCTGGTGCTTTCCTCTGAAGCCCGTTTAGCCACAGCTTTGGCAAACAGCTGTCCATTTCTAGAAGACAACTTCATATTGATCCTGGATAGATAAATCAAATCCACTAGAGAAGATGCATAAAGCTAGGCCAGAACTACAACACTATTAACATGCTCAAGAGCTTAAGGACTTGAACATGGAGGAATTTTCAATTTATTATTTTTTAATTAGAGTGTGAAACACAGGTGGGACAACCATTCAAGCAAGGCTTTGAGCCTGGAACCATATTTAATGGGAAAAGGGTGTTCATACTTAGCATCAGGACTACAAAGGAATAAAGAGGAGGTGGAGGAGAGATCAGCAAAGGAAGACACATCTGGAAATCAAGAAATACAGGAACAAAATGAAACTTGGCAGGACTCTAACAGAGTTAGACCTTGAAGGGGAGACAGAAATACAGCAAAAAGGGCTTTCATCATAAAAGAAGAGCAAGTGACAAAGTACGGCTGCTCTGCACTCATGGTGGAGTTCTGTGTTAGGGTAGTTTGGACATGGGCCCAAGAATAAATCGATGCTTGGTGCCTGGTGAGGGCAAAGGCAAGGAAAGCACATATAGAAATGGCAACAATCCTCACCCACGTGGTGGTCCAGAGCAGAGGGAGGCAGATGCTCCTCATAGGCCATCACTCAGAGAGACATCATCTAGGAGCCACCATTTGTGACTGCAAGGTAGGAGATGTAGCACCTCTGCAAAGCCAGTGGGCTGATCTCAAGTGTCTGCAAGGCCTCAAAACAAGTTTTGAAGCTGGGATCATTTGGGACTCAGAGCTCACTACATGGAAAACAAGCCAAAACACAACATGGCTTTTGCAAATTTGGGTCTTAGCGGGCAAATCCCCAAACCAGCTTTCTAGATGAATCAGGAACTTCAGCTGGGGAAGACTTCTCTGAATGGTGCCCTATAGGACATATTCCGTTGGGGTGGGAGGATGGGCATCATGGGACAAAGGACCAGGAAGCAGAGAGGGGCAGAGTAGGGTTAAGCTGAAGGACTGCAGAAGTGCCCTGCAAGACCATGTGCTTCCTTTGGGTGAGAAGAGCTGCCTCCAGCCCAGCGGCTTCCAAACGCCAATCTGCCTCCACATCTGTGAGCCAGGGCCATGGCAGGAGCAGAAACCCCTGGCCTTGTGGCAGAGTGGGCTTTGATACAGTCTAGGGTGGGAATTCAAACAGATCTAAACATAGTGCTACGTACAAGGAGGCTCTTACACTGATGAAGCAAGCCCTGATTTTGTGAAGGACATTTGCAAGCAAATTTAAGCTAAAGGAAAAAAAGGCCCTTTTTACACTGGAATTAAAATGTCTAGACAGAGCCTTCCTGGTGTAACTGGACCGACATATACCGATCGTGATACACCTGATAAAACTTCCCATGTAGACAGGGACTAAGAAATACTTTAGCAGAAATTCCAGCAGGAGCCATTTTAAAAGTCTTTAATCTCGAGAATTACTTATGCTATGTAATGAAGTCTGCATTATGGCTGTTCATTACATGGACCCTAAACACTAGAAAGCAAGAGGATTTTCTTTGGCATTATGACAGGAATCCATGGCATAGACAAGGCTGGCCCTCAGCGTGAGGTCATATCTCCCTCTAGCTGCTGGTCCTGGGGACTGAGCAGCCTTTGACCACCCAACGCCTGCACAAGCTCCTCTTCTGACCTTTCCTATATGCCAGCACTTCCAGTGCTGCGGTTCTTGGGGTCACTTATTGCTCATCCAAGGAGTGCAAGATAGCTCAACATTTGGAGAGGACGTACTCCAAAAGGAAGGTAGAGAGGCCAAGAGTAAAACCCACAATGGCTTCTTCAAATTAAGACAGCATAGATTAGTCAATGTGGCATGCTGAGAGCCCGGGACCTTCTGCAGAGGAGACATCCCACAGCCAAGATACTCATGGCTTACGCCTCCTCTTAGCCCAGCTAAATCTACAAAAGACCTTCAACTCAATTTTCTCCCTCCAGCATACAGCAGGATTGAAGTAGTGCTTAGCATCACACTAATTTTCCCAGAGATATGTTCCCCAGACCAGTAGCCCCAGGTCTCCCACCTGCTATTACAATGTTGTTACATCACTCGCATCTTCAGAGCTAGCACCAGAGCTTGCTATCAAAATGCCACCATCATCACCAAAATGTCCCAGCAAGAGCAATCCCAGAGGAGGAGCTCATTCCAAGAGCTTCAGCCACTCCATAACGTCTCACAGGGCAGCAAAGGAAGCTGGTTTTTTGGGAGGATGCAAAGCCTTTTTATTTTTTGAAGAACTGGATGGGAGTCTTGATTTAGGGGGCTGGAGTCTGGTGGCTGAAAGATATCTTTTGTCACATGGGTCGGACTTGGCCTGGTTGGTCCCACTGGCATTTCCAAGTCAGCTTCTTCCTTATATGGTCACGTTGAAAGGGGAAAACTTGTACAAACCCTAGCCTGATGGTCCCTTCAGCTAGCCACTGCTTAGCAACATTGGAGAGGGGGGTGTGTGTGTGTGAAGGAGAGATTTCTCCACCTGCCACAAAGCTGGCAGTAATGACTCCTCCCAGCAGGTACCGACCAGAAATCAAAATGATCCTCAACAACAACAAAAAAACCCACTTTTCTTAACTGTGACTTATTTTCTTCAGGTGCATCGGGACATGTAAGTACTCTGGAAGTGCAGACAGGCTTTGAGGAGCAAGAGACAAAGACCAGCAGGAAAAATTCAACATTTCAATGACCAGAAAGGGTCCAGCTAAAACACTCCCCTACTCAGGAACCTCTGAAAAAAACGTTCCTTTGGCACAGCAGGAAACTTATCAGCTCTCCACAGCACAAACACAATTTCCAGCTCTGATCACTTTTCTAAGCCAAACCCACAAAAGAACTAAAATGGGACTTTATCATGCAGCTGAGCACAGCCCTGGGGCTCCTTCTCATCCCTCCCGTCAGGCAGGTTTTGCGTGCAGGAGCTGGCCATCAGGCTATTCCAGTGCTAACTGTAGCAAAGAGGCACCATGGGGCAAACGTGACTTCAAGCCACCTTCCAGCCCAAGGCTGGGGAAAGTCTCAGACCTCTGTTAAATTCACCTTGCTTCTCCCAGGATCTGAAAGCAAAAAGTGTCCGTATGGCAAGGCAACAGCCACAGCTCTGCTCTTCCCTCTAAGCAAAAGCTGGCTCTCTAGAGCCCCTCTACAAGGTCTGTAGAGATCTGGGAGAGCCTTCTCACATCACCTGAAGGTTCCGTTACATTGCCAGTGTAATACAGAGGGGCTCCAGCCTGAAGCCAACCACAGAGCACATCTGCAACAGACCCTGGCAGGACCAGTGTGCCTAAATAGCCATGTGCACACACGCACAGACAGACACACACACACACACACGCACAAACAGACGGACACACACACACAGAGTGTCCACCTTGCAAAGTTTCCCCTGGATTTTTGTTACCATGTCATCTATTAATTACCTAATTACATCTACTAATTATGGGATTCCTCCAGTATTTATACTCATTACATAAATGGCGGCAATTACACTAATTAGGTTAATGATACAGGATAACAGTCTACAAATTGCTTTAAAGGGACACTCTCAAGGCACATAGGCCAAGGATGCTCCCTGGCAGGTCAGCTGGTGGGTGGCATGCAGACATGCTCCCTCACCCCGTGTAGCTGCTGCTGCTGCTGCCTCCTTGCGTGGCCTCTACCTGCGCACCGGGGCTGCGGCTACGGGGCCTCACTCTGCTTCAACAAACAGAGAGCGGCTGCAAGGAGAGCTACCAGGCATTGCTGCTAAATCGCTTCAGCTGAAAACTGTGGTCCACTATCTAAGTGTGACCCTCTCTAAGCTGGAAAACTGGAGGAAAGGTTGCAAATGTTTCTTCTTTGGCTGTATGGAGACCTGGGAGGAGGAAGGCAGAGTACCCGCATCCTTCCAGGCTCCCCAGCACCGCTTCTGAATGCACCCCAAGTCCTTGAGTCCCCCTCAGTTGGATGCGACCCAGTCTCTGGCCTACATGCATTTCCAAAATGGCAGGTTTGCAGAGAGGAAATCCAGCTCCTCTGCTCCAGCCAGATCCCCTGGAGCTCTGGTGGCACTCTGCAAAGCCAAGCATGTCCTCGAGGTGAAAGGCAAGCCACAGGAGGCTGGAAGGAATCTATTTTGCTGAGCGCCCTACTTACCCAGATTCGCTGGAGACTGAGCGGCGCATGACAAGGTGCTTGCCCCTATAACTCACCCAAAAGGATCCTAAAGCAGCGCCAAGCTCCATTACTCTCTGGAGTGGCCTCAAGCACAGGGAGAAAACTTTCTCGCTTGGATTCGAATGCAGGCACTTCTCCGGTGGAACACGGGAGCCCTTTGCAGCACTTTGGAGCGTGATGAATGGTGCTTTGTCCTGCAGCCACTACAGAAAAAGAATGTAATTACCCAAACTGGAATTCAGCCAGGACGCAATTTTACGCTGAATGAATTTCC
>VYXH01003181.1:418506-440571 GCA_013397275.1 Burhinus bistriatus
CCCCCCGCCCCCAGCAAAACAGGCAGCTGTGGGTTAAACATATTAGAAATGGATGTTTTGCAAGAAGGAGGAAAAAGGAACAGGGAGAGAAATGCTTTGCCCAGCACTGGATGTTTGCAGTTGGTTTTTAGTTGGATTGAATCAAGCAAATTGCAAACAGTCACTTTTCGATTTAATTCTGTTATAAGGAAGGGGGGAAAAAAAGCTAATATTTTAGCGAAAATAAGATTCTGCAGTCTGCCAGTGCTCAAGTGTTAAACAGCTTTTCAGACATACTGGATACCACTCTGGGTTTGAAACGTGAAGCCTGACGGCTGTTTTTCTACACATTTTTGGTTTAATTTCCTTGCAAACAGGCTCCCAGGCTCTGGTTACTTCTCCGTGAGATCCCCCCTACCCTTTGGGCATGGCCACAGGATTCCCACAGCTCCTGAGCTGGTGGAGGAACGTCCTTTTAATTCACTCTGTGGACGGCCCAATTAGCATCCAAGTAAATTATTACCTCGGGGAAAACTCTGGTCTCAGGACTCAGCAACCAGCTGTGAAGGCAGCCAGCACACGCCCTGCTTCCCGGAGTGGCACGGGGAGACTCAAGAAGATGGAGGGCTTTTCTCAATGAGGAGATGGCGTTCAGGTGGCCAGGCAGCACAATTAGATGGGGAGAATTGTAGATTATCTCTTGTTTACAGTTTCCTGGTAGAAGGGAGGGGGAGAAGCACAATAAAAACATGAGCAAATACTTTGTTCTGCTGTTCAAACTTCTGGACACGGCGAGAGATAAGACAAAGCTCCACCACCCAGCTGCATTTGATCTATCACGCTTTGAAATTAAATATTCTCCCTGCAACAGGCATAATTGTGTCCTGGTGAAAACTGCTTCTCCAGGCTCTCCCATAACGCAGGGTTTGGGGCTCCCTCCACTCAGCACGTTAAGAATGAGAAGTCGTAGAAGCAGCTAAGACCCCTCTGGTTTGGGTACACCACAAGCAAGGGATGGTCCTTACACCAGGTCCTTTCCTATCTGCAAGATGGTGGCAAAAGCCCTTGTCTGCTTGGGCAAGAGGACTGAAAAATGCCAGGGGACCAGGCCAAGGCTGTGCAGATCTGTGTCTCAGCAGGGACACAGCCCAGATGCCAGCATGGTCCACCATGAAGCTGTTCTTGCACCTCAGTAACCTGTTGCCACCTTCTTCTTCTGAAGACCCCTCTCCCTGTTCTCTCCCTCCAAAATGCCTTTGCAATTCACGTGAATGAGGCAAAGGCAAATAAAACTGCACCAAGCTCCCACTGCAAACAAAAACTGTGACCCTGTTGCATCCATTGTTAAAAACAGGAGGGGCGGGGGCAGGTAAACTAGCCATTTACTAGATGAACCTGAAAAAACCCTGCATTTGCATGGATAGATTTGGCACAGGTATCCTCACTCACCTCAGGTGCTTTGGCTTCAAAAGGGCCAGGCGGATTTTCTCTCCTAACTTCAGCATCCCAAAGTTACACCTCTAAAGGTTTGCCAGCCTCGATATTGCAACAAACAGCTATTTTAATGAAATTATTTTCCAACCTGTTTTCAGTTGAGCCAGTACCAGCACACAGACACCAGCATCAGCACCTGGTCAGGGACCTTATGGCTTCATGAAATCTTGACAAGCTTCAGAGGATGGCGTAGCATTTATGAAGTGCAGGTTTTTTTAATAACTTAGCAACTTGGGACACATCTCCTAGGCTTTCAGTGTTTCTTGATGCTGACTGTCAATGTTTCTGCAATGGGACATTCACTCCTTTTACCAGCTCCGGATTTTTACTACAGTATCTCCATCAATTTTGATGGACTTACTCTTGACAAGGTCACAATGGGAAAGGGGAGAACTCCATCCCTTAACCATATACCATATTGGCTTGTGTAACCATCAGATCTCCCCCCACCCTGAGCGTTTGCGGCCTTAAGATAAGGCACAACCTGCTGTACTTCTGTATGACCTTGCAGTAAGTTTTCACAGCTCAAGAGTACAAAAAATTAAGAACATTTCCTTGTATGAGCTGCAAAGGTTTCATTTTTGACTGAGCGGTAGTCCCTGGTCCTTCCCAAAGGAGGGGAGAGCAGGTGGGATACCCGAGCCATCTTCCTTGTCCTGTTTGCTAACTGACTATGTCCATTCTCACTTGCTCTTCTCTACATACAGCATAATTTTTCTCCCTCAGCCAGCTTTTAAATATTTATTTTAGTCTGTTATCTATATAACAGGTTTACTTCTTTAAGACTATTATCTCATTCTGCTTACCTAGATGGAAGCAGCACCTGTTCATCTGCACTTGCCAGATGAAACCACCCACTAAGCTTATTTCTAAAAGTCCCAAACAACACTTGCTCTAGTCACACCTTTTTTCCCAGACCCCGTCTCCAATACATTAGCATTATTTTGCATACCAGCCCTGTTCTCCAACATACTGGCTCTCTCACCTAGGCTGGTGTCATCTGGAAACAACCGCAGCCCCATTCCACCATCCTGGATCACTAATGAAAGCACGGAGCATCACCAGATGCCAGTCACCCTGGGCACACTTACACAACAACTCCTTTCAGGGCAACAGTAAACNCACGGAGGAGCATCACCAGATGCCAGTCACCTTGGGCACACTTACACAACTCCTTTCAGGGCAACAGTAAACCTCTGGTAGGCGCCCTCCGAGTTTGAATTTCTGGCCACTTCTGCAACCTCTAGCATTTCACCTAGGCGATCCTCCCCGCCTTATGAGACCGCCCTGTCAACCACACCTAGTAAACTCAAGACACTCAGCTTCTGCTGTTTGCCTTCCCTCCACAAGGTCTGCTACTCAGTAACGTGAGGAGATCCTACTGGGATGATACAATTTCCTTTGAAGCCACCTGTGTTACCTGTTCTCACTCCCTTCTTTTATCCTAAGTTTTCATAAGCTTGACTACAGGTCTCAGTGCTTTTCTGGGAACTTCAGTTAGTCTGAAAGCTGTGTAATTGCCCCATTCCTCCTTTTTCTCCATTTTTCCTTTTTCCAGTGCTTAACTAGGATCACAACTGACCTTCTTAGGGAAAAACAAATGTGATGCCACTTCTTTGGCATCATCTGCCGAGTGCTTTCTCTGTCCCTGAGTACCAAACCAACACCTCTGTGGTTCTCCTCCAACTGCTGAGGTACTGCTAGAGCAATCTCTCGTTACACTTGATGTCCCCTGCTAATTGCATCTCACCATGTGCCTTGGCTTAACTGATCTCGTCTCTGCATGTGCACGCTGCACTCCTGTACTTGATCTTCATGGCCTGACCTACTTTTCATTTCCCCCAGGTTTCTTTCTCAGATCCGAGCTCTTTCCCTGTGCTTCCTTTCTCCTGCAACACCGCAGCCCGAACAGTGCCCACAAGAAGTTGTGACTGGCTCTCATTAACAACTTTTTCCCCCTCAAGATCAGCTTCCCAGGGGGGCCTTACCTGTGCATGATCAGCCGGTGCTGGAATCCCCTGGTCTGTACACAGGTCCAGCGCTCTCCTCCCTCCTTCCTGCTCCTCAGCACCAGTTAGTCATTTCCCAGCACCTCTAACGCAGCATCTTTCACATCCCTAGCCAGCTTCTCCTGCAGGAGTTACCATCAGAAACAGGCTTTTCCCTGGCTGTTCTCCCACCTTTGTTGACAGAGATGGTGACCCACACACTCCCAAGCCTCGCTGGGTCCTCTGCACCTTCCTTCCCCAGGAATGGATATCCCACATTCACTAAATGATGCTGCCAGCTGCTCACTAAAACCTCTTTTACCTGGTGCGCTGGAGACCCACCCCGGTGGTAATTGTCCTGGTGTTTTCCCTTTTAACCACCAGCTGGAGACCTCCAGCAAGTCTAATCCCACGCCCCCCCACAAACGTGCACCCTTGACACGCAAAACATACCCTCTCCCTGATGCCCCTGCCTGCCTTCCCTGCTCCAGCTGTGTCCCTTTAACGTTGCAATTCCAGAATACAACTTCTCCCACTAATTGAATCTTGTTGCTTTGTTGCAAGCTGAAGACCCCAGCTCCCCCTGCTCCTCTCCCATTCATCTTGCATTCAGCTATGGAGGGCAGCAGCCCTCTCCGCTCTTTCTTGGCCCTCCTTTGATCTTGTGTTGAATAGAAGAGGTCAAGCTACACAACCACAATTTCTTTCTTCCGTCCTTAAAGCCCGTGACTCCGGCGATGACGGCTGCCACGCTGAGCGCCAGCGGACAGCGTTTCCAGTGCTGCCTCTGCAGGGGAGCACCCGTCCCCGGCTACCTCCGTCCTTAATAGGGCCCTGCCACTCGGCGCTTTTCCCTCAGCCTCCGCAACCCAATTCAAAGCCCATTGAAGGCAAGAGAAAGGCTTCCATTAGCTTCAGCAGGCATTGGATTGGGGTCACGAACCACAGTAACCCGTATTTTTTACACCGACGCTGCCAGATCAAGTTAGTAAATTGTCCTCAGCAGTCAGGTGCCTGCCAGGTCCTCCAATAATGTGGCTCTGAGCTGCGTGTCCTGGTGCAGAAAGCGACAGACCTGGGAGTTTTACTCTGCTCTGGATTTGCACCGCAAGAGAATCCTCGCTAACCCCGCTGGTACCCACAAGGGTGATGTCTAAGCCAAGAGGCAGGGAAGAGAGAAGGGAGAATTACCCTGGTTTAAACCCACTCAGCTGCTCATACCAAAAAGATTTACCTTCCGAGGCAGAATCTTGATAGCACTCGGAGCTGAATTCCCAGCCTGAAGTGTATGAGGTTTAATTACTGCAGCTTTGTTAAATCAGCTCGGTTAAGCCCCTGTGTAATTGCTTTCTTCTGGGCCCAGCAGTGGTTTATTTGAGGACAGCTCAGGCTGATCTTCAGACGACTGGAAGCTGCTCCTGTGCTGTTTACGTCACCTTGTTTAAATCAGTTTAAACCCACACCTTTGGAGAAAGTGCCTTCAAAGAGGCGAGGCCTCAGCCTTTGCTCTGGTTTGTGCTGAGAGAAAATAAAATGCTTATTTTTTGCTATAAATAAATGAAGCCCAATTGCACCCAGAGTTATCAGTGTGCCCTAGGCAGCACGTGGTACCACCAATCTCAGAGAGGATGCATAAGGCACCCCAAAAAAGAGAAATGCCACCTGTCGATGCGACCAGGGCACAAGGCTGTGGCCAAGGCTCCTGCCTGAAGAAAGCCATGCACTGTAGAGCCAAAATCTCAAATCCTGTTGTGCTTCCCATCGCTTTCACCCAGCCGGAGAGAATCCCAGGACACTCAGTGCCCAGGCGATCCTCCGCTCCATCCCTGCATCTGCGCTGGTTGCTACGGTTACGGGCAAATCAGTGCGTTTTGCAGAGTGGGAGGGGGTGGCGGACAGGACCGGGGTGACGGGGGCTGTAAATGAAATGGCTTTTGTGGGAGGGAGGACCTTCGCCGGATCCTCGACAGCCCCGCGCCGCAGAGCCGACCCACGCCGGCTGCGGGCGCCTTGCAAATTTGCATGGAGCTGACAAGATGACAAGGTGCAAATACGCCAGGCTGCTCGGGAGTAATTTTTACGGCAGCTCTGCCTTGTGCACGTTTTTATTGCAAAGAGGGTAATCGGGCCTCTTCATTATTGAAAACATATTTACTACCCCTCGGCCGCTCTCTCCCATTTTTGCCAGCCCCTTCCTTCCCCCCTTAACTACCCTGTCCTCCACAAGATATGATCTCATAAATTTACAGTGTACTTGCTGTCTGCAAAGTGGATGTTCAGTTTCATTTTTATTGGACTTTACGATACAGGCGGATTGCATTTTATTTGTTGCACCGCTACTAGAAGGCCTGAAACTGTAGGTAAGTGCTGGCTGCAACAGGGAATTGGCCTGAGAAAGGGCTGCGGGATGGGGCTCTGCAAGACCCTGGGAGAGCTGCCGGCATGGGACACGCTGGCTGCAAGCAGGACAGCTGCAGGGGAAGGTAGTGCTTTGGAGGAAGGCTGTCTTCTTCCTCCTCTGCTGGAAGAGATGCTGCTCCATCTGCCCCGTGGTCCTCCCAGCTCCTCCCAAGAGGGACTGGGATCGATGCAGGAGCTGTGCCTCTCTCCCCAGCAGCCAGTGTGATTGACAAGGGATGCACAGCAAGAACACGGCAGCAGTTTCTCATTGCTCACCACTTTTTTTGTGGTCAGTACCCTTCCCAAAAATGCCTTTCTCAAGGCTTGCTCTCAGGCTAAACAGGCTTGTCCAAACCCACCTGTCCAGCACTGCCCTTAGCGTGACACTAACGTACCTCAACAAAATTGCCAGAAGCCACAGGGAATGGCAGCAATATGTGTGGCACGAGGGAGGTCAGCATCTATGAAAACATCTATCGCAGTCAGTGCATTGCTCCAGATTTACCCTACTGTAACAGCGAGCAGAGCATAACCTCATCCCCTTAACTCCAGACCCCTCGGATGGCTCCTACTTACTGCTTGGCACAGGGGCAAAAATCCCCCTGATGCGGAGGCAGCACTGCCTGGAGCTCTGCCCTGTGCCTCTGCTCCCACAGACATCGGCTCCGCACTGTCCGCCAAGCCAGCGACCGCTGTCACGGCTGCTGTAATCAATCGCTAGTTGATTATTAAAAAGCTGTCTCGCTAGCGCCCGAGGAATTTGTTAGCACGTAGCGAGCTGTGTGCCCTCTTGGCATCAGGTGGGTGGGGTGGCACCACATCTCGCTGCAGAATCACTTTCTTCTTCCAGGGGAAAGGGCTTTGCAGCCTTTTCAGCAACTGCCCAGCGGTCCAGCGGCATTAGGAGCCCAACGCACTTTGTATCCACCTCATCATGGTGCAGCACAATAGAAATAATCGACTTGTGTCATTTCAACCCAAAAAAAGGGAAGAAATTTTTTTTTCTTTTCCAAGGTAACAGGGAGAGGCCAAGCAAAGCACCGCAAAGCAACATAAATGATTTAGCACCCAATGATTTTGCCAGAGAAACGCTAAAGACGGAGTCTAATCCTTTCATCTAACCCTGGTCCTTCTAAAAGCTTTAAGCTAAGAGTTGACTCAGCATGTCAGTGCCAAAAAGATCCATTGACCTCGAGTTCAGTGCTGAGAAATTGAGAAA
Organism: Burhinus bistriatus; assembly: GCA_013397275.1. Classification (NCBI taxonomy): domain Eukaryota; kingdom Metazoa; phylum Chordata; class Aves; order Charadriiformes; family Burhinidae; genus Burhinus; species Burhinus bistriatus. The sequence continues at coordinate 425,587 of VYXH01003181.1, forward strand.
TGTTCTTTTTAATGTCTATTCAATAAATACAGCATCACCCTCTCCGTGGGCTGAGCAATCCACTTCAAATCCATTACGGCACGTTCTCACAGACTGACAAGTTGTCCTGAGACAATAGTGGCTGCCAGATGAGGTTAACCCTTGCCGAGAGGGTGTAAATCTTTGTAGCCACAAGCTTTTGCTCTCAGAAGTCCTTGAGAAGAGGGGAGGGGGATATCTGAATTGATGATGAGTGGCTGCCGCGTGCACTCCTTGCTGGACCAAGGTGATCTGCGTCGGTAAAAAATATGCCCAGTCAACACAGCTGGGCTTCCAACCGTCTTGATGGGAAAGAGGGGAGTGCTGCCGCCCTTCGCTTGCTGGTGGGCTGGTGATGCCTCCAGGCACTCATGCTCCCAGCTCCTGCTGGCCAGCACAGCCCATTCGACTGGCAGCAGGATGGAGGCTGCTAAACCAAGGTTTTGTTGGGAAGCACCATGCTATGGCACTGCCATCCCTTGGGCAGCTCTACCAACAGCCAAAAATGACCCCTGGAGCTCATGGTATCTGGGGAAATTTGGAGCTGGAGCTGGTTTGGAGACTTCTGGCACAGGCATGGCGAGTGCAAGCTCTGCGCTTGGCTCCCCTGGGTGTATCGGGATGTGCTCTTGGCAGCACCAAGCTGGCTGGATTAAAAACATGTCCAAGGATGGCAATGGTGCAACTCAGAAAGCAACTCAGCCCACCTAGGTCCAACCACTCCTGGCAGCGGGCCATGGCATCTGCTCCCCACCAAAAAAATGCATCTTAACAGAGCGTCTTCACCAGGGACAGCCCTGCACAGGACATTGTACCTGCACAAAGGCCAGCACAGAGCTGTTTTCCAGGCTAGGCTTTCTGTCCAAGAGCAGGAGTGACAGCAGTATGACACCACTTTACCCACCACTGCATATCTCTAACTGTCCAAGGCTAGCAAACACAGGGATGTACTTTTCAGTAGCTCCTTGTTCCCAAGTGCCTCAGCTGGTGGGTGCCCCGTGGCCATCTATAGATATTTCACCATTGGTTACCCTGGTCTACTCTGATTCATCCGTGGTTGGTGGAGTCTGACCCAACCAGCGGGCTGTCAGCCTGTCCTAAGGTCAGAGCCCCAGATCACTGGGCTAAGCAGACTTAAAGGAGTGCTGGTCTCCCTCTATGGAGGGTAGAAGGCACCTGCTTGGCCAGTTTAGTCTATCAGAGCTCAAACATGAGAAGAGAGGAGTCCCTGCATGGCCCTGGGGAGGACCCTGCAGCCAGCTAGACCTTCTTTCTGATGGAAAGTCCTGGACTGCTGCAGCTTCCAGCACTAAGTCATTAATGAAAATTATCACCTTAGTAATGGTAATAATACAATAATTCCAAAACGTAAAGCTACGGGTGCACAGTCAATCTGCAAGAAATTGGAGCACAGGCAGCAGGGGAGCCCTATGTCTTTGGTTTTATACTCAGTTACAGGTATTTTATGGTGCCCCCTTCCTGCTCCTCCTCCCTGGTTTCAAGCTGCTGAGCTTTAGCTCAGCGGCGCACAACCATGCTGGAGGCTGTGGCAGGTTTGGGGGTACGACGGGGTGCTGCAGCAGCCACCCAGCCTTTTCAGGCTTCTCTGACACGCTGGGGTGGAGGAGGTTGCACAGGCTGGTATTTGAGGCTCTCTGCTGACTCAAGGAAGCCATCCTGTGTTGTGTTTATCTGGGTCATATTTACAAGTTCTCTTTTTGGCTTTGGAGGCTGGAAGTTTCTATTTTTTTCCTCTCTCCCCTTGTTTGTATGTGCTGGCTGAAGGCAACCTTGCTGAGATCTGCAGGTACAGAGGGCTCGGCCGCAGGGTTGTACTGGTAGTTACTGTTCGCCGGTTAACTCGATCATGAACGCTAGCAAATGTTTATCTTTGATTAGACTCCAAAATTTTCAAGACAGTGTTCCTTGCTCATAGTCTTTAAAGATACAGAATTCTGCTGAAAATCAGTAAAAAGCTTTTGTTTATGGAAATGAAGCTTATATATAACTTGTATAGCTGCTGAGAAAAACATGGGAAGGCCAAATGTCTGCACCCAAAGGTTAAAGTCTGTGAAGGCACAAAACGACCCCCGGATTTTTCTCCAACATCCTTGTGAGTTGAACTGAATTAAATTATAAATCTCACAATTTCTAGCGGAGGAGGAGGCACACTGGAGGCTTTTGCACAGGTGGGGCTGGTGACACTGGGAGCATCTTCTCAGCACACCAGTCCTCACTGAGGGACTTTTGGACAGTTAGACATTTAGACTGTGCTAGTAAACAATTCTGTGCTAGTAAATAAAATGTGCTCAGCACTATTCTCCAGCACTGCTTAATTTACTTCCATAGGCATAGCCTTAAATATTTCCAAAGAGCCAGACCAGAGCCCCTCAGTATAGGAGGGCAGAGCACACAGTGCTTGAATGGTGCCCCAGCAGTATCACTCCTGTCCACATCACCACCAAGACCTGCTCCAGAAAGTACACCCGTGTCCCCCCCTCAACACTGTATGCTGATTGGGTGCTCTGGCCCTAACTTTTTTTGGTCCCCCAGGCAGTCTGTGGGAAGACCTACTCAAAAAAAGCACAGCCTCCGTGTAGAGGAGATGCAGCTGCTTTGAGATAGGCAGAGGGATTCCCAAGTGTATCTGAAAGGTGCCTCAGGGCAAGGACCACCATCATTAGAGATACCGCTAGCTGAAAGACCAACACTGAGCGATGCTGTTTCAGTCCCTTCAATTTCTCACTCCTGCCACACCAGCCAAATAGGCCATATAGGAGAGATGCTAACACAAGAATTTCCCTCCTAATGTTTTAAATTCCCCATGAGCATAACAATACACCGTACGTGTAACCAACAATGAAAGTCCTCTAGACTTCAAGAGAGCCTGGGTCTTGCCTTCAATACCCCATGCCAGCACAGCCCTGCAGCCCAGCTGCCCGCAAGAAGCCATGCACAAGGCCAGGACCAGTCCAGATCCAGGTCCTCTGCTTAGGGCTTAAATAAATGCCCCACATGCCCCCATGCAGGGAACTCGGGTATGCAAGGTATGTATCAACCTATAACATCTGCATAGGCTGGAAGACTTGCTTTGACCATACTTACAACCTTGCACCGGGATGGAGGATGTGCTAATTAAGATGCTACACCCATGGCTGTGTTCAAGCAGCCTCACCAGAGGAGATCTCTTGGAGAGGCTCCTTGCAAGGTGGGAAGTCTTCAGCTCAGTCTTGGCTGAATTTCACTGGGAGAGGCGGAACTGAAAAATCAGGTATTAGGGCAACGATTTCCAAGCGCGAGGTCTGCATGCAGCTCTGTCACAGGAGTGTTTCCAGAGGTCGGCCAAGCCAGGCAGAAAACAGGCAGGCAGATTCTGAACAGCATCACTAAAACACCATCATGTAGGAGGAGGCATGGGGAGGGTAGGAGGACACCACTCTGCCGCTGTACTAGACACAGCCTATTCATTTGAAGACAGGTTGCAACTCCAAGTTGTCACCCTGTCATCAGTACTCCCTGCTCGGGTCACCAGGACCAGCCATGATTCTGGTGCTCCCTAAACCCATTGGGCCACCCTCTGCTGAGGAGAAATGCCCTCCCTTTCACATGGAGACAAGAGACAATGCTAAGATGGTGGAAGAGCTGGTGATGGACCATCTCCATGATGCTACTAAGGATGCAGAAAAGGACCAGGGCAGCAGTGCCCCACGCACCAATCTCTGCTACCACCTTGACCCACGCACACCAGAGTAGCTGGTTGGCCATGGGGCTCCTTTTTTGAGACCCAGACTTTAGGAGTCTCCTCCAAGACATCTGCTGACACCACTAATTATGGGTTGGGCTGCCAGTGGCTTGGTGCACTGCAAGAATTTCCTGATTGCTTTTTTGGGGAGGGACAGGAGCTTTCCTTCTCCCTTTGTCTCCTCGGTGAAGGATGTGCTCTCGGGCTGAAGTCCTGACAATCCAAGCTGCTGAAATGAATCCTCTTCAGTCTATTTACTTGATATTTACCAAAGTCTGCGATCAACAAGAAAACACATCTCAGCAGCTCACTTGGCAAGAGAACGAATTGAGGCAGCACTGCAGCTGTCATATTTATTTCAGTGGCAAAGCAGGTCAGGAAAATTGATAAAATTAATCATACAAACTAGCAAACACCGGGAGTGAAGGAGAGAGAGAACGAAAGGGAGAGAATGAGAGTGAAGGAGTGTTTGCAGCACCAAGCTGCACCTGCTTTTATTTCTTTTAATGGATTTTTTTTTTTTTTATGCAATGTCACAGATAAAATTGGTGCAAGGTACATTATTTTATAAGTAGATTTGGGGAGGGGTGTTGAGAGTACTACAAGCAGATGCCTATTACACCAGGGCTGAGCTCTAGCCACAGGGTTTGCAAGGAAATGGGAATTCAAGGACAGAAGTGATTTTTCAGACAGTCCCTGTAGACCAGGTGGGAAGGTCATTGAAAGCAATATCTAGAGGTGCTCTGGCTGGGATGGGATTTGGGCCAGGGCTCCAGGTGGCTCCTCAAGGTGCTCCCAAGGCTGTCCTCAGGGCCATGTCCCTGTTACCTCTGCCAGCTGGGGTGCAGACATGCCCAGGGGTCATGATAGCTGTATCCAGTGAAGTGCAGAAATGCCTCCCCCAGCCGTGGCTTTACTCGCCCTTGCAAGAGAGCAGCTCTGGGACATGTCACCAAATGCATCCCTCTGGTTTGTGAACCTTGGTCTCGGGAAGCGCGGACAAGGCACAGCTCCAAGGAGCCCCCATGCTCCCTGGACAGCGAGGTCTTGGTTTCTGTGGCCACCTGTGCTGGACTTACACACCTGTGTAACAAGGATCAACACCATGTTTGCTCTCAGAGACTTTATGGGTACATCTGCAGAAGGAAGCTTGCAGAAGCTAATACCTTTTTGCCATGGACTCCTCTTTGAGCAGAGACCTGTCTGATTTCAAGCTGAAAAGAGCCAACCGACTCTGGGAAAACCTTCAGGGAAGGAAGGTTTCAAGCATCACACACACACACCCCCAACCCCCCCTTCTTTCTTCTTTCTTTTCTTTAAGAGTTCTTAGACCAAGATTTAAATTGTAAAAATTGCCATTTCAGAATGAAAAGTGGAAGAGTGCATTTCAAGGATGTTACCAAATGGCATTTTGGCATTTCTACTCTTTAGTTTTCTGTCATAAAAATAGCATTCACAAGACTCAACCCAAATTCAAAAATAACACTGGTCCCTCTGAAACGTTTTCTTCTCTTCTCTCCCTTTTCTCTTCTTTTTCTTCCTCCCTCTTCTCATTGTCTCTCTCACAGACTAATGATTCACTGAAAAATGTCTCTGCTCTAATTTTGAGTCCTTTTTCTCTGGCTTTCCACCCTCCTCTTCCACACCTCTCCAGACCCTCACTGCACGTTCCTGTTCCTAATGTGAATTACTGTTCTCATTGCTCCAAGCACATTAAAAGTGAAGCTAATTAACCAGCAGAACAATTTGCCTAACGACGTGGTAGATTCTTCATCACTTGCAGCCTTCAAGTCAAGCCTGAACATCTCTCCAACAGAGCTTTAGCAGGGTGGGGGAATTTGGGGGCAAGGGTGCCGGACGCACAGGACACACAAGGTCACCTTAGAGACTTTGGGACCCTAAAAGGGGGCCCCACCTGCCCCTGGGGAGGAGGGCGTCCATCAGCTCCAACGTGTGCATCCACGGCCTCTGTCCTCGCTGGGGATGGGGCTGCTGAGGGTGGTGATGGTGATTGTGGCCTTGGCTGAGCCGTGGCTGAGGAGGGATGGTGGAAGGGACCCCAAGGAGGTGAACCCAGGGGGATGGTGACAAACCAGCGAGAGGCCACCAGAAACACCGACACTGCCATGGAAATCACAAGAGTTAACGAGCATTTTAGGAAAAAAAATCCCTCTATAAGATCTTGCTGACAAGCGCTATTAAATATTCATTCTATAGACTGCGGAGACATCATTAGACACATACGTTCAGGCTTTCCATACTCCCGGCTCTGGCATTTGTTTTATGCTGCGCTGATAAGCTGAGGGGACCTTAGGGAGGCTGGCACCAGCCCCCGTTAGCAAAGCTGGGCTCCAAGGGGGCAAGCATGGCTTGCAAGGAAAAACATCGCCTCGCAGCCCCAATGCCGCCTGTATGATGTGCAGGGAAGCAGTACGTGGGTTTGGGAGATGATGATGTTTAAGGCACGTTATCTTCCCCATGGAAGAACAGCAGCAGAGCTTGGAGGGACAGCTGTGCCCCGGGAAGTCACACTGACTACCAGGAGCCATGGTCCCACTGCAGACATCCCCCTGGATGTCTCACGTGGATGTGAGGCTGCAGGAAGGACTGCGTTGCCTTCACCCCCTGCCCCGCACACGCACCCCTGGCACAGACAGCAATTCCTATCCCGCAAACCCCGAGCGAGCCCTCTCCAGCCAGTCACGCCCCCAGGGACCGGGGATGGGTCCTATGGGCACCTCAAGGAGATGCCACAGCCCTGCCACTGGCCACCTCAGCAGCCTCGCCGGACCGATGCCACCTGCCACAGGTCTCCTTCCCAGCTCAGAGCTGCCTGTCCTGCACCATGGGAAAACTCCATGTGCCCGCCCTGGCCAAAGCTGGCTCTGCCCACAGGAGACAGGGCTTGCACACATGCATGTAGATATATATATATGTATTTTTGCATACATTTGTGGTGACGGTACCATTTATTTTTTTTAAACAATCCGTCCATAAATGTCACCAAAGATCCCGGTCTCCTTTTATTAAACCTGAAAAATGCGTATAAATGTAAATAACAAATGACTGATACAGGGAGAGGAACCAGAGCCTCTGCTGGCGTCACCCTCCCTCCCTCTCTCCCTCCCTCGCGCTCTTTCCTCCTCGTGTAATTTGCATTAATAAAGAGGCTGTTCCTTGTCGGAATGTGTTTCATCCGGTTTAAAATCCCAGGGCGATCCACCAGGAACAGCTCTGGGAGAATCCGACTGTCAGAGCCGACAAGACAAATGAATCCCGGTGTCAGGAGCGTGTGGTTCAACGATGACAGATTGAGAAGAACTGTCCCCCTCTCGACAGGCGGGCTTCATTTTCAAATTAATAAATCTGAATAAAATATTTTCCCTTTCATTACAAGCCGAGCCCGGATGACAGTTCCTGTGACAGGAGGGAGTCGCAGTGTTGATGAGGAGACTTTGCATGAATTCCACCTGGGCTTCTTTGGCTTTATTTTTACCTGCAATTTCATCCCTGTTTACTTCTCTCCCCTTCCCTCCTCCCCTTGCCCTCTCTCTTGTGCTCCCCCTCCCTCCTTCCTTCCTCCTCTTCCTTTACCCGCTCTCAGCCCCTCTCCCGTTCCTCCTCTGCTCCTCCCTTCCCCACCGTCCCCTGGTGATTTGGAAGCCGAGCCCTGGACGTCACTTCTGCAATACACGCACCGGCTGTCTCGCACCTCGAATGCGTACATGTATGAGATGCACCAAGGTCTCATGCTCTCGCTGCGTGCACGCTGTTTTATTTCCACACATGGACAGGTGCCTCGACCCCACTCAAAAAGCACAGCCCACGCACCAAAAGAGAAACCCTGCCCTGGGATTTTGATTCTCTTTATGCAGAGGTGGGGCTTGGCTTGGGGACCAGGCACCGATGGCTGCTCCCGAGGGGGCTGGAGGAAGAGCCACGCTGCAGCCTGGTCTCAGGGCAGGGGCAGCTGGGTCACCAGGGGCTGCGCACGGCCAGTAGCATGGTCAGCCCCAGCTAAAACATACAGCTCCTGCCCTGTCTCACTGACAGTCCCACCACCCTGCTCCCAAGGTGGAAGGTGGAAGATGTGGGTTAATTTTCCTGGCCTGCTGCCTCGGGTATGTTTGTAAGGCTTCCGAGCATCTTTGTTTGAGATGGCAGCACACCAACCATGGTCACATGCAGTGTTTGCACAACAGCACTACCAAAATCAGTATCGAGCTTTGCTTCAGCGCAGGAGCATGTTTCCCCTCCGACGCCAGCATCCATCCCCAGGGACGTGCAGTCTGCAGCAGCACAAGGTCCCTCTTATCTGCCCCTCGGCATTGCCCCCCCCCCAGTCTGCTCCGACTGCCACAATACCGAAACCAGTCCTTGCTCCAGAATGTGCCTTTGGACGCTGAAGGCAGGGAAACAGCAGTCATGCCACAGCCAAGTGCTCGTGACACTCAAGTCTCCATTCCGCTTCTGGATCCCACTGTGACCTATAAACATGGCTGGAGAGCCCATAAACATCTTTACTGCCACGTAGCCTCCAAGGCAGTGATGTGGCCCAGTTCCCACGGAGATTATTCAATGATGCTCCCCATGCAACCTCAGCACAGCAAGTGCTAGCCTGGGATCAGGGCTGGAGAGCCTCTTTCCACTGCCAAAGGACATCCTGGTTTAGGTAAACCTCCCAGCCCTCCTTGCACAAGAGTTGGTCTTTAGTTTGGATGGTACTCTGGATCCCCCCCAACTGAGATGTGGCACCCATGGAAGATCACACAAACACAACCCAAAATTTGGACTGAGCTGGTGGTGGCATGGAGAGAGCAGAAATAGGAGAGACCACAGTGGGAAACGGAGCATCTGAGCTGGCTTGGGAATTGCAGCAACGCCAGGGCACATTACAGAGAAAGCCAGCAGAAGTGGAGGCGCTGGCTGATTCTTCACAAGCCCAATATCCCCCTCTGAAGAAATTAGAAACATTCCAACAGCTATAGCTGTGCCTGACAGTAAATTTGATTAACTTGCCCATGGAGTTAATGATATAGAGGGCCGTGTGGATTTTGTTGTAAAGAACACAGAAAAGACAGATGAGAAAATGAGAAAACAAGAAAGTAAATTTAAGCAGCTGGAAGCTTTAACAACTGGCATGATAAATCCAATAAAGAACTGCTCGATAAAACCTAACCACTGGAAAGCCAAACATGGGTTGGGGAGGGAGTGGATGTGCTTCGGATTCACAACCAAAGCAGGAGCGTGATTTACACACAGTGGGAAAGTGCTCCCAGGTCACTGGCTGGGCTGCTGGGAGCGAGCAGGCTGCAGCCCTCCTTGTCTGCTTGGTCCCGGAGCACATGGCAGTGATGGTCCTGCTACAGCCATCCTACACCAGCAAGGCAAAGCCAGGTCCTGCTGCCCAGGCTCGTTCCACGTCCCTTTTCCACTCTTGTTCCAGTTTCCTTTGCAGGACCAGGATGAATCTGCTGAGGCTGACGAGAGCCTGGGGGGGGCATTCACATCTACCAAGTCAAACTGTGCTGACTCTGTGTCCTGGTTTGAGGTAAAACAGGACCAATTTTGTTCAGTAACTTTGCTTTTTAGCTAGGCCTCTTCTAACTGTTGAAATTGGCAGCATATTTTGCAGAAACTGTTCGCTCTCAGAGTGATAAGACCCATTTTTATAGTTGATATCAAGAAATGGTATGCAGAGAGGCTCTTGCTTATACTTATTGCTATAACACCCAAGGCCAGCCAACTTTGTTACTTGCCCCGTTGGAGGGTCGGAAGCGTAGAGGGGTCACACCTGCGGGGAGGAGCGGACAGGACAGGTGACCCAAAACTGACCAACAGGGTATTCCATCCCATCTGCCTCATGCTCAGTATAAAAGCTGAGGGATCAAAGGGTCAGCCCTCTTTCTTCAATGGACAGCATTCAAGGAGGACTCTGTTTGTCTGCCTTTGATCTTGATCCTGAATCCAGATCTGGAATCCAGTTCCTGTCTGTCACTGAGTCCAGTCTGGGACTTTCCCAGTGCCTGCTGGTGACATGATCATCATCCTGGGAGCTTGATACGGTTTTGTATATATTTCATTATTTTCCTTTTATTTTACTATTTCATTAAAGTAGTTTAGTTCCTTCTAAACTTATAAGTCCCTTTTCTCTCTATCCCTCCTCTCTTTGAAAAGATAGGTAGGGGAGAGCATCTGTCATTCTGCCTGATTGGGCCAATCCGGCCCAAACCGTGACACTCTGTGAGGCAGCACAGCATCACAAACACGCTTGCCAACCAGACACAGACCAGGTATTGCCAAGAAGCCTGAAGTAAACCCCAACATTTGGACATCCATATTCTTAAGTTCTGTCTTCTCTAACATTTAATTCTGCTGAACCCTGCTGAAAGTCACAGCCAAGAGGAAAACCTCTAAGAAAATCACTGATGAGAACACGTCTCTACTTATCCCAGTAGCAAGAGCTGTGGAGCCGCGTCCCATAACACCCTATTATCCAGTACAGAGGCACATAGGACACTGCAGGATCCTTGCTGTCTACAAAGAGAAGCAATTTTGGCGTCCCCACACCAAGTTCATTGGTGTACCCCATCCAGTTGGTTGTGCCATGTAATTCCAGAGGTGAGCCACCACTGCCAGTCTGGTCCAGGCACACCACTGTGCTCATGCAGAGGGAAGGCAGAGACACCCTCCATGTGGATCCAAGAATTAGGAGTGCAGGGAAACAAGGACCAGGGCCACCCATGTGGTGCCAGATGCAGCTGGCAACAGTCCAGCCGCTGTGTTAGCTCTGGCACGGCTTCCCCAGGGCTCTGCATTGCGGGAGGGGGTGTTAGCTGGGCACAGTCTGACTGCACAGAGCTGGCCTTCAGCCCAAAACAACCAGCCCTGCTGGGACCAGCCTGGCAGCATTTAGGCTGAGTTCATGCAGGACCACCCAAGTACCTTGGCCTGGCACTTCCCACCATCCATATCCTCGGCACCTTCATTTTTCCAGCCCTCTGTGGCTCTGGCCAGCAGAGAACCTCTCTATTCCCAACCAGGACATTCAAGCTGGCCTGTTGACCCAGATCTGAATTTGGTACTTGGACTTTGCAGACCAATATCTACATTGCTGCACCACCTGCATCCAACTTCATTGGGTCACGGTCAATCAGAAGACATTTGCTACAAGCACCAATAGAGAACAACAGCTCCAGATGTTCTCCATGCATTCCTTAATGAGGCAAAAAGCCCAGCTGCCCAGAGTCTCAGTTTGCTGCCATAACCCTAGTTCCCAGGAATGTCTCCGAGGTCTCACTTCAGATTTGGAATTGGACTCCCAACAAGGAAAAGGCATCATCATGAACTGGAGACCTGCTGTAGCCACAGGCCTTCAGGGCTCTCTCAGGCAACCTTGTGTGACCAAGGAGAGCAAAGCAGCCCTTCGGAGCCATCTCCCTCATCTCTCGCCACTTTCCTGTAGCTCAGCCGCCTGCAAGACCAAGTGGCTGGAAATGTGCAGAGTGCTCTGAATTGAGCTGTAAAGAATGAAGGTGAAGTTTTAAGCCGCTAGATTCATGGCTGGGATTTTTATACACACATAAAATATGAATCTCAGTTGTATACAAAGCTGAGCCCATCGTGCCAAAAGGATCCCAGTCAAGCAGGCCTGTAAAATGAAATCCTCTCGGACTAATTTAAGGAGACCTGAGCAATATAAATTCTGGCCTGCTCAAATGCAGGAAATAAAAAAAAAATCTGACTTGAATACAGGCTTCTCTCTCAATGCACTTGGCAGCCCCAGCGCACGAACAACAGGAACAAAAAAAACAGAACAAGAAATTAGCTCTGGGGTTGCGAAAAACACTGTTCCAGCTCCCCATTTATACCAGTCTTGTGGGCCTAATGAAACCCTCTTCAGCAAAAATTTAATGTAGAGATAAACTTTGCAATAAATAAGGGGCGCTCGTATTTGCTGACTCCTGATGACTTCCCTGACCCGCACAGTCACTTCCACCGAGCTGTTACGCACAGAGAAAATGCTCATAAAGATGCTTCTTATAAAAGAAAATATTAACTTACCTGCCAGCTAGCGAATCTTGACTTGCACACCTTTATCTCCTCGAGGCTCCTCCGGTTTTAGTGGAGTAAGAGTCTCCTTCAACAAGCTGCCTCCCTAGGGGCTGGAGAAGGACTTGCTTGCCCTGCTTCTGCTGATGAGTGTGGTTGGAGGAAGGTCACAGGGCTGGAGAAGCTTGCTCTGAGCCATGGTCACCACAGTTCAGGTGCATCGGACAGTTTATGGCCAGCCCTGGGGAGCCCATGGGTCGGCCAGGCGGGACAAGGAGTGAGTGAAATGAAGCATCCACGTCCCTTTTTCTTTTCTCAGGCAGGGCACTGGGGTGAGAGGAGCTGAAGTGACCTTGCTCAAGGTCGGTGAGGAAGCCTGGATCTGGGAAACACACCCAGATCTCCCTGCAAGGGTCAGAGATAACATCATCCTTCCCAGCAAAAGAAGGAGCCAGATAAAAACATCTAATTACAGGATTAGAAATGCCTTAGCTGAAAACACTGTCTCCTTTTTCTAGAGAATGCGCCTGGCTGTATTTTGGAGGGCAGGGAGGGGGAACAGCATTTAGTCTTACCTTGGATTATCTGCCAGCTCTCTGGGACCAGAGCGCAGTTGTTTGGGCATGTGCCTGCCAGCCTTGTGGCACAATGCATGGCAGCTGCCTCCCAAGCAAAATTGCCTGGGGACGGCTCGAGTGAGATAGGTGTGGCTGGTGCTGCCATTGCTGATGGCCCCTCAGCACCTCTGGAGTTCACATGTCCTGTCTTGCCCCAGCACTGTCACCACCTCTCCTGCTACAGAAGCCCTTACCTCCCTCCCATGCCCAGGGTCCTCCTCTCTGTGCCAACCCCACCTCCCCATGCCATGGAGGCTTGAAGCAACTGGGATATCAGGGAGCCTTTCTGTAGCTAATCAAAGGCGCGAGGCATCCAGCAAAGCTATACCATAATTGAGGAGATGTCCTCCAGTGGCACGATGATATGGTAGCAATTTTTCTGGGGCTATTTTTCCAAGCTTTCTCCATTAAAAAAAAAAGAACCAACCAAACAAAAACCCCAAAAAAACCCAAAACCAAAAACAAACAAAAAAATCCCCACAAAGCAAAAATCCAAACCCAAGCACTAGCCAGGAAAAACCTCCCTAATGAACGCATCAGCTTCAGCTCCAAAGCTGAAGGCGACTTCCAGCCCAGACCATCTTTGCTCCTCCGGGCCTTGGAGAAAGATCTCCTCTTGGGCAGCCAAGTAGCAATTGGGTCACAGTGCAGGATTATCTGCTAGTAACAAGCCGCAAATGTGCTCTGGGACCAGTGATTCATTAATGCACTTCATGGTGACATATGAACCAGAACCCGAGGGAGCCTTTATTTCTGCCCTCTCTATCCATTCAGTGGAAAGACAGGGAAAAAGGTTCCAGCACTGCACTGATTTCTAACGCTGATCAAATTAGCACTACCCTACAACCAAGGCAACTAATCAAGGACATCGGGGAGAAGGTGTGGTTTGAAGTGCGGTGAAACCTTGGGTCTCTGAGTAATGTTGCAAGACAAATCCTTGCTGTTAATAGGGACTAGAAGGAGAGGGGACTGAAGAGGCAGGGAGGGAGGATTTGCAAGAAGACTGTGCTGCAGGGAACCTGTTGTGGACCCTCATGGCCATGGCTACAGGGTGCCAGCACCTCCCTCCATCCCTGCACAGGTCTCTTCCATCCTCCCCCAGAACCGTCCCCGTGGGCCCCAAGGTGGCAGTGGCTAGCGATCTTGGGGACTGGGAGCACGGATGCACTTCTGGAGAAGTACAGTCCCTCCAGAGACACATCACCCGCCTGCACCATGTACCACCACCCCACTGATTTAGTCTAAAAATTCAGATTGAAAAGCAAAAACTATCCTGACAGCAGGAAAACTTAATACTCACTGCCTGCATTCGGCCGCACAGGTTGAGTGCATTGAAGGCATATGGACCATGCCAAGACGTTTTTCTTTTAATGCCAGCTGCCAAAAATTTCCAAGGTGGCACACATGCACCCATTCAGACCAAACCTTGGGGAATTTTCAGGAAAAGACCCTTCCCTGAGGCCAGGAACTCTCTGAAATGCACCGGGAACATGCATCTGAGGCTCAGCAAGTACCCTAAAAGCCAGTGCCTCTGCAGCAAGGCTGGAGGGCAGCCCCAGCTCCTGGCTCCACTGAGAAAACCCAGAGCTACTCCAGCCATACACCAGCGTGGGAAGCAGCAGGGTTTCACGCAGATGAAAGGAGCAGCACCGACATCCAGGGAAAACAGGGCCGATGCTGTGCAAGTACAGTCTTCACCGATTTAACGTTCCTGTAGGAGCTTTAAATGTTTTATTTCCTGACTTTTATGCAATTTGATTCTTAACCATAATGCTTCATTGACTTTTTTATCTTATTCTTTTTCCCTCCACACTGCCTATATCTCCAGGTTATTAGAGCACTGCACCGGGACGGATTCACAGCCGGTGAGACCCAGCACCGCCTCATCAAAATCCATGGCATCTGCTGACCTGGACTGTGGTTCAGAGCTATCCCAGAGGTTTTGGCAGCAGTGGGGGTCTCCCACAGTGCCTGGCTTGTGTGTATATTGCACTGCCCTTGCACACGTAGGACCTGCAGGGAGTAAAAGCTGCCAGCATCTTTCCATCCCCTCCTGGTCCAGCAGACACTGCTCTCCCATTACACGGTGTCACCCCGAGTTAGGTTGCAGCAGGAGATGGGACAACCACCTCATGGACACGATCCTGAGCCCCAGCTGAGCCTCGCAGGTGACTGCAAGCCCGAGGAGGAGGATGGCAGCAGGTCCGCAGGGCTGAACCAGGCTGCTCCTCCACCCCAACTGACCACGGCAGGAGGCACACCCTATCAATACAGCGAAAAGGTTAATGGGATCACCTCCTTCCAACTCTACCACAGTAAATGTGGGATTTATAGCGATGCTAAAATACTGACCTCTATCTGTTTTATGCTGATCATTAACTAAGATTATCTCACACCAGAGATTTGCTATACCAAAGAGCACTGACATCACTAACTGCTATTAAGTGTATTATACTTAAACTCCATAAAGGGGAGTAAAAAAACCATTGTCAGCAGCATAGGGAAAAGGCACATTACCAGACACGCGTAGATTATATATATATGAAAAAAAAAAAA
>VYXH01003181.1:440619-500712 GCA_013397275.1 Burhinus bistriatus
AAAAAAAAAAAAAAAAAAGCAGTTGCCGGCAGCTTTCTGTGTGCGTCTGGCATTTTGCAATTGCAATATTGAGAAAAATCCTTGAAAATGTTTTCAGACTCAGAAACCCTCCACGCACAGACACCCAGCTGAACACCCTGTAGCTAATACACAACGGTGGGGATGGTTCACATTGCGTGAGGTCCCCACAGCCTCATTGCAATAGCTGCTATACATATGGGGCATATGAAACAGTGCTTGCTCTGGGAGTGGTGGATGAAGGCACCTTGTGTCCCCAGATGGCTCGGGCTGTCTCCTCCACAGCCCATCATCCACGCCAGCTCTGCTCGCCACCCTCCTCGGCTCCCCCAGCTGCATGGCTGTTTCTGGGCAGTGGCATATTTGTTGACTTGCTCTTTTGGTGACATCTTCTTTTAATAAGGAAATCTGTCTCTTAGCAGCTTCTTGCCTAAGGCTGTGCTTAGTTAAAGTGTAAAATGTCAAACTTTAGCAAGGATGACAATAACCCTGCTGGGCGAAGAAGAGCCAACCACTATATTATTAGCTACTCGAGGGAGAGGGGAGGAATATTGACCCGTTCCAGGGAGGAAAAACACTAAAATCCTCCAGTCTACCCACCCAGCCCCTCCCACGTGGAGACCAGCCTCAAATCCGCTTCCACATGATCTTTCCAACAGCCAAAGCTCGTAACTGAAGCTGAACAGCAAACAGCATACCCTTCCTATTTGATCAAATACAGGTACATATGCAACTATAATAGGTCAAAGCATCTT
This sequence comes from Burhinus bistriatus, assembly GCA_013397275.1. Taxonomy (NCBI): domain Eukaryota; kingdom Metazoa; phylum Chordata; class Aves; order Charadriiformes; family Burhinidae; genus Burhinus; species Burhinus bistriatus. Next base: position 441,393 of record VYXH01003181.1, read on the forward strand.
GGCTGTGCCCTTTCATCTCCCAAAATTCCCCAAAGGCAGATCAGGGTGCAGGCACAATGCTGGGATAACATACGATGGAGCAAAGTTGTGATATCGCTGAAAAACCTAAGGCAGAGAGTTGAGCAAAGCCCCTGGGTCCCCCGACATCCAAGGGCTTTGGCAGAGGAACGAAAAGCCAGTGGGCACCGTCGCAGGCAACAACCGAGGGCAGCTGCACGGAGGGAGGTCTGCCAAGGGCTTGCAGAAGACGTCTGCAGAGTGCAGGAAGGCTGTGTCAGGCTTATGGGTCTTTGGGCAACACTTCTGTGCTGCTGAAGGACTCCTCTGTACTGCATTTACCTTCACACACACACACACACACACTGTAATATATTTAGGTGCAACCTTTTCATCTAGAGCACACGTGATTGGTAACAACAGAATTTTCTGACTAGTTCTTCCTTGAACCGCAGCAGAGCAGAGCCATAAATTCACATCCCCAAACTTAGGAAGGGAGAAGATTTTTAAGGTCTGAGACAGGACAATGTTCACCATTAGACCCTACTCTTCCTCCAGCGGGCTGACAGGCAAGTAATGACAGGCTTTGAGAAACAGTGTCCATGTCTGGATCAAAACCTGGATCCCAGCTATGTAAGAGCAGATCTGCTACTGGCTTTGTGCAGGAAAGGTGACCTTCACATGCGTAGAGGTACTAGAAGGAAATGGATGAAGTTTTCACTACTCCAGTATGTCCCAGTGCGTACCAGATCGTGCATGCCTCCCTGCGACCACAGGACCTCACGCGATGTTCTCCCCATCAGGTGCCACCAGAACCAAGCCAGGTCAGAAACACTACCCTGACCAGTCACAGGACCACCCTTGCTCCTTCAAGCCTCCAGTTCCTCCTTGGTCCACAACAGGGCCACCATCCCTCAGATCCATAGGAAGGGGCCAGCAGTGCCGGGGCTGGCAGGGAACCCCAGCACAGCCCTGCTCTGTCCTTTTTACTTGCATTCTTTGGCAAAACATTAGTTTAGGGAAACAAAAAAACATGGAGTGCACCACAGCATCATCACCTACCCAGGCAAATGTGGCACCACAAGGTTGTATTTCTGGCTCGGAGTGGAGACTGACCACAAGCCAGCGGGAGCCTGAGACTCATATCCCAGGTATTGCCAGAAATCTAAGTACCCCCTGCTCTGACCTGCAGCAGAGCCACAGGGCCCTCCAGAGCCAGTGGCACAGGCTGGATGAGACAAGGGATTTCCAGCAAGCCCCATTCTTTGGAGACATCATCAGTGTCCGGGAGAGGAAGCAATCTATTCCCTCCTGCTCTCGATCTCAGGACAGAGGCAACCCAGGGGACTGCCTACGTGGTTCTCTGACAGAGCCACCGCTTGCAGCTCTTACCTCCACTGCCTAAAAGCGGCCCTCACAAACCATCTCCCCCTACATTGCATAACAGTCCCGACAAGTAGAGCTATATATATGTGTGTGTGTGTGTGTGTGTGGTGCACATGCGGGTGTGTTGTGTTTTCCCAGCTAACACATGTCAGGATCTGTTTAAGCCTTGCTTTATGCTCAAATGTCACCCTGCCAGAATTCATTACATCCCATTTATTAATTAATTAAAATATATTTATACAGAACAGGCTTTATGAGACAGAGATAAAAATAACGTTTTGAGAGCTGTCCCCTGGACGGAGCGGGTGCTCTCTGATGGCAGCAGCAAGGACAGTAGCCACTGCCTTCCCTGTCAAGTGCTGACTCGCAGGGAATTGATGACATGGAAATTCAGTAATTAAGGCTGGGAAAAAAAAAAAAAAGCAGAGGCAGTCTCCAGAGCTGGTGCTGGCCATGCAGCAGCTCCACAGCCCCATCCCCTCCTTGCCGTTGGGTGGTGGGATGATGGCAGCTCCTCCTCGTGCAGAGGACCCCAGTGTGTAGAGCACAGAGGCAGGCAGCAGCTTTCTCTGGCGCCTGTGCCACCCATCCCTGCACCCCGGGGCCTTGCAAAGGCCAGGGAACATGCAAGCTTCAGCAGCCCTCTCCTCCTGGTCTACCAGGTACCCATGCTGGAGCCTGCAGCTCTGCTTTCCCTCCCCACTCACGACAGCAGGGTCCCAGGGCTGGAGAGGAGTGTTTGCAGCCAGAGGAGGTGGCAGGCTGGCCAGTGAGCCAGGCAGGGACACCGGCATGGCCACAGCGTGGCAGCAAGGGGTGATGGCTCACTTGGCCATGCTTTGTGTGGGGGAAAAGCCAGTCTTTCCTAGCCAGGCTTGGCCCCACTGGCATGGCAAATGCGAGATTCCCCCTTTGCTCTCCCACCTCCCCAGGAGGTGCCACAATCTCCTCGGGACTTGGATCCAATGGTGCCAGAATGGACCACGCTGGGAAGGGAGCACAGAGGAGCACTGGGAAAAGAGGGGTGGAGAGGGAGGAAAAGGGAGTGCAAGGCTGGGGAGGTGACGGCTGGAGGGGACCGACCCCAACCAAGCCCCTTCCCCAGGACTGGGCAAAGGGGGGCCAGCAAGCCACAGCTCAGTGATCCTGCCCTCCCTGCCACAGCAGCAGCCACTTCACCGCATGCGTGTTGGCTCTGTTATCCTTTTGACAGAACAACAGTGACATTTCTACTTAAAACTCTCTATGACCTTTCCCTGTGAGCCTCTTGTGCTTCACTTGTTCTGGCATCTCCTGCCCGCCGCCCCCCGAGAGCACCTTGCTCTCACCCTGGGGAGAAGGGGAGGCATGGGCTCCATCCACCACGGCCAGCCCCAGCTTTCTGGGGTCCGCCTTTACTTGTTGGTTGCCAGCGGCGTGGGGAGGATGACCCGACCTCCCCGGTGTAATGCTGCATCACGGTACCTTCCTCCCTGCGGTGCCGGGGCTGTGGTGTGGATGCAGGCACAGGGCCAAGCAGCAGACCACCCCGCTGCCCTGCTTCCCCAGCTCAGCCTGACCGCAGCCACTGTCACCCGGCCGTTCCTGGCCAACAGCCAGCCCACCCCAGCACCCTGGTTTGCACGCAGTGGGGCACTGGATGGCCGAGGCCAGCGGCAAGTCCACCTGCCTCTTGCTGGGCATCAGCACCATTAGCTATCGAACAATGCCCCACAGCTCCCCCCGGCCGAGGGATCCCTCAAACCTGTCAGTGCACTTTAGTTGACGTGCTCACCTGGGGCCCAGAAGGCTGCGCACACAGCTTTGGTGGGCACCTCAGGAGAGCAAACCTGCAGCAGCTCCCACACGCCAGCCCCCTCGCTGGGAAATGTAGGTCTGGGCAAGGCAGAGTTTTGGGTCTCAGCAGGTAAATCAGCTCTTCTGGCATTGCGGCAGCTGCACACTGAGCTCTGCATGTTGCTGAGACAGGGGGAATATCAGCTCGGAGCCACACAGCAGGGACAGCACTGCAGCTGGGGCAGCCCTCCTGTGCCATGGCTGGGCACTGGTGTGCAGAGAGAACACGAGAGCTTTGGGGATGTTGTGCCCTGGGAGCCTGCAGCCAGATCTGCTTATCCACCAGCCTCAGCTGGCACCTCTCTCACCTTGTTTGTTCAGCAAGGAATGAGAATAATGACCTCCCTCCAAAAGCCTTGAAATGGTAACAGAAAACATCATGTCTTGCAAATCAAGCGGCACTCCTCTGGCTGTGCTCAACCCTGCTCCTCCACTGGGCATCATCCTCACTGGAGCTGTCGGCTTGGTGGAGGTATAGGAAGAAAGAAGATCTTCAGGTACCTATTGCCTTAAGGAGGAGGTGGGTGCTGGATCCAGGGGTTGAAGGGAACAGATGGGAACAGGGGAGAGCTTGTCCTCAGCACCACTGTCCCATGCTCCCCAAAGACTGCCTTGACTTAGCCAGAGAGCAAAACAGAGTATCAAAAGACCAAGTGGTGCTGCCAGCAGCTGACCGTTCTCCCACACCACCCAGCATAGGCAGAAGAGCCCTTGGGAGGTGCAAGACTCTCCTCATTGACTGAGAAGTGGTGGTCCTCCATCGGTAGGTGCAGACCCTACCTGTGGCTCAGATGTCTGTCCTGGGAGACATGGGACAAATTCCCAAACCCTCCGTGAACAGGGACACCTTCCTTTCCATCCTCACCCTACACAGCTACTTCACTGCTATTTCTTGGAAAGACCAGGTCCTCTCCTCTGGATGTCAGCCAGCGCAGCTCTGCTGACCTTGGAGGAACTCTGCCAGCTTACCCTGGCTGAGGACATAACCATCTATTATTTAGATAAGGAAATACACCTGCAGGTATAAATGGAAGTAAATCCACCCTACTTTTTTTATGTAGGCAAATATATCTCAGCAGATCCTTAATGGATACTGGCCAGAGATGGTAGCAGCAAGGAAGGAAAGTCCTGAGCCTCCAGCTCTCTTGTCCTCCCTTACAGAAGGGAGAGGGGGGAAAGCAATGACAGGACAAGAAACTCTCACCCACATCAGCAGCACAGGCTCATGACTGTGCCTCCAGCTTCGGCTGCCATCCCTCTGTCCCACCCCATGGGCTCAGCAGCTCTGCTGGGGGATTTTGGCAAGTCGTGCAGCCCTGAGCCCAGCTGTGCCAACAACTCAGGGTGTCCAGAAACCAATCTATGAGGCTCCCTCTTGCCTCTGAGCATCCTCCATTGCTTGATGGAGTATTGCACCCTGGGCAAGGACACACGGCCCCCTTCACACAACCCAAATTCAATGCAGCCCAATGGCATGCAGCTCCACTCCCAGCTCACACACAACCCTTGCTTACACCCAGCACAACCTGCCAAATCTCAACCAAACAGCGCTTTTTTGCTGCGCAGGGATGGCTGTGAACCATTCGTCATCCCTCGGGCTGGCAAGGAAACCACACGCACAAGGGAAGAGCTTCCCTGACTCAAATGATTCTCATTTTTTGAAGGGCAAATTTCCTTAGTCTGCCCACTCAGTCTTGACAAGGACAGCAGGAGACCCACCACATGAATACTAATGGCACCAGCAGCGGGGACACGTGGGGATGGGAGCGCCGAGGCTGGGCACCGCCGGCGGAGTAGTGAGGAGATGAGGAGCAAGAGGCAGCCGAGATGCCGCGGTGGCAGATGCCAGGACAGCAGGACCCCCAGAGCAACACACATGGGATGCCCAGACCGAGAGGGCAAGGGATGAAGGCAGACCTTCGCCAGCAGCCAGGAGGTCATCAAGATGCATTAGGTCTGCTGGATCAGGACACCATGGGGGTGTCACCAGAGCAGAGGGTGCAAAAGGGTTGCACTCCCACCGACATCGTCTTTGGCCTTGACCCCTTCTACCTGCTGCCCCCCCCCCAAGCCGCTGCGATGTCCCTTGTGCTGAATTCTTATTCAACTTCAAACTGACAAACTGTTTTTAATCTTTTCCTTCCATCCAGCTTGGAGATTGGGAAGCAAAAATCAATACAGGCTGGCAGGTGATCAAGTTGCTTGACAGTGGTGCTGAGGAGAGAAACAGAAAGAAAGAGAAGGAGCAGAGTGGGGACGAGGACAGGCAGGAGAACTGTGGTGACCAAGCAGCCTGTATTACAGGCCCCAGCTTGGAGGGTCCCACTTGTCCCCATCACCAGTGGAGCTGCTTGATAAAATAGCTGGCATGAGGGTGTTGGGTGCCCACATGCAGCTGGTGGGGTGGAAGAAGAGGGCATTACAATCACACCCTGTTCCCACTGCTCTGTGCTCCCCAGCACTAGCTGCCTGATGCCCCATGCACTGGTGGGGCTTGGTGCAGCTGTCTCCTGGCCAAAATCCCCACCAAGGCCCCCTGTTCCGCCTGCCCGGATCTGATCTGCTGCAGCCTGGTGGCAGCAGCAGCTTGGGGAGCCTCTTGGCACCTTTAAATGTGGAGCTTGAAGCCCTGCTCCAAGATGCCTCGAGCATAAGGAGATCAGCACTTGTTTCCCAAGCCTACTTTTAGCAGGGGGTTGTTGAGGTTGGGAGGGGAGCGATCACAACAAAAAAGGAAATGTCTCAAAAAAATTGGTCACCGTCACTCCTGTAGCGTCTGCTCCTGTAGCCTGTCCCAAATCATGACATCCTGCCATGTTCCAACCCAGTCTCCACCACCCTCCTCCCTCCAGTGCCCAGGGGAAACCCCAGAGCTGAGAAGGATGAGGGAGGCCAGAGCTCCTGAGCAAGGAACTGCTCCCGGGCTGCTCAAAGGATGCAGACGGATGCAGTACCAGAAGAAAGAGAAGCAGCACCCCCGGAGGCACCCAAAAGCCCCCCAAGGAGGTGGGTGGCAGCACCAGAAGGTCAAGGACAAAATCCTATGGAGCCACCCAGGAGCAAAGGCTCTCCAGCCCTGGGGGATGAGCAGGACCAAGCTGGCCTCTTCCATCCTATGCCTCCGCCTCAACTGCCTCCTGGCATTTCCATAAGCCACGGGCTCACTCCCAGAGCCGCCAGAGCCCCGGAGAGCAGAGCTGACATTTGAAAACGATCAGTTTAGGAACTTCCCCCCGCTGCTTTCCTTCGCATCCCCCTTCCTATTGTTACTGTTCCTCCGAGCTTTCATCGTCTAACTCGGTAAATCTCCGGGAAATACGGCTGTGTTTCTGTTGTCACTTCTGATCAGAGGGATGCCAGCGGGGTGGGGGAAGTGGGGGGGAAGAGGAGGGGGAGGGAGAGGAAAAAAAAAGATTGCCTGGGGCCCCACACAGAGCCGGCATGCAAATGAGTGCCAGCTCCGTAAAAATAGCCCCAGCAGTCACATTTTATTACAACTGAATTATTGGACCTGGGTTACTGGGAACTGGCACTGGGGAAGGCGAGAGAAGGAAGGGAAGAGAGGGGGAAAGGGGTCAGGAATCATTTATTCTAAATATTTGAACTTTGAGTGTGCCAAGGGGTATGTCCTCCCTCCGATACACGCGTGTGCCTGAAACTGCCAGGGTGCTGGATGCGCCGCAGGCTCCCTCGTCTCCAACATGCTCTCCTCCCACCCCACGCAGCACCAGCAAAACACATCCAGGGGCTTTTGGCCCTGCTGGATTTTCCACCCTCCCTTCCACACTGGTGCCATTTTGCAGTAGGGACACTCACTGCAGGTGTTGGTACTGTCCCTGGAGGTGCCCACACTGGGGAGTCCACTGCCCACCTCACACTGTGGGCTGGGAAATGAGGGGGGTGCGAGGCACTGACTCTGCCCCCAGTTTCTGCAGCACCTCTCAGCTGCTGCCCGTGTTCATGGGGAGGCTGAGGGTATTGCATGAGACAGAGAGGGTTAGCGGTGGTGGCCATGTGAGTTTGGAGGTGGCTCCTGTCCTGATGACAAGGGTACAGCCAGGGGACGTTGCAGACCCTAGCACAGGGAGGTACTGGAGCAGGTGCTGCTCCCACACACATCCCATTACTGCCCTCCCTGGGGGTCTGGTCACCTCTTGCGAGCCCCCCTGCCCTGCAAGCACCTGCATAGTCAGCGTTTCCCAAGCAGGAACACAGCACGGAGGGACTCGCTTCATCACTGTCACAGCCACCCTCCCCAGCACGGAACAGCAGCGGTGAGATGTGATGCGCCAGGCCCAGTTCTCTCTCTGAGGGAGCTTGCAGGAGGGCTGAGCGGAAAAAAAGATGCCAGGGAGAAGCTATGGACTTTGGAAAGAGCACCCTGCAGCTGCATGTACTTGAGTCCCAGATGCTTCCAAACCAGAGCAACCCGAAACACTCTTCATTGCTTTCCCATCCCCCCCCCCTCAGACCTGCCTAACGGTGGTATTTCTGGTTGCATTTCTTGCAAGAACAGTCCAGATCTCCAGAACCGAGGCCAGGCTGGGAGAGGCAATGCCCTCCTCAGGACAGACAAATTCTTGCAGTGTTTTCTTGAGCCAGGAGGCTGCTCAGACTGGCAAAGCGGCACAGCGGAGCTTGGCAGGGACACAGCACTCGTTAAACGTGTTGCCTCCGAGTGCTCAAGAGAAAACTGGGTCAAGATTTTCTAAAGACAGGAGCTCGATGCTCGTCTCCCTGTCACAGCAAGCAGCATCCCGGCAGAGCAGGAGGTGAGCAGGGACAGTGGGACTCTGCCCTTGGAGAAGCCAGACACAATGGAGCAGTCAGAGAGGGGATGTGATATCCTCCTCCTCTCTGCAGCCAAAGGTGCTCCAAGGATGGCTGGTGCTTCCAGGAGTACTACCTACCCAGCAATTCCCACCAACACACACGCCTCTGAAAAAGCAGGCTGAGTCAGTATTTGAGCATCACCTGGAAGATTTGCTCCGTTCCTTGCTGTGTTCCAAGCACCTTATGGGACCCAGTGAAGTCCTGCATCACTGCACACCATCCTGGGCAGAAGGACAATAGCGTAAACAAGTGCTGAGGTGCTTACCATGACAAGCCACACAAAGAGATCCTCAGAGGACTGGTTTTGGTATGCTGAATTATGAGCCCCTGAAAAAGGCATCTCACACAGCCCCTGCCCCATGGCTCTAGGACAATTTGGGCAGCTTCTGCCTTTGCAGCTCCCCGGAGCTCCGTCTTTGCTGTGCAAGTGGGAGCAACATGGGTTTGACACAGCCTGTCATCAGACAGCAACTCCTTAGATACCCCAGGATGGACCACAAGCTGTTCCCTGCATCACTGCCCAGCCGCTCACAGCAGGATCCAGCCCCCTCACCCCAGGAGGGCTGCAGAAGCAGGAGGGATGAATACACTCCCTCCTGCACAGCTCTGCTGTCCAGCACACCCTGTAACCCCTTTTGCCATTTTTTTTTTTAATTTAAAAAAAAAAAGTTAGGAAACTCAACTCAGAGCCTGTGCTCAGGGCTAATCTCTGCCCTCCCACTCCAGGTGGTGCCACCTGCCCCATTTCTTCAGGATCGCAGCAGTCATATGTGATGGCACAGGGCAGGGCTATGGGGTATAGAAAAAGGATCTGCCATCCTGGGAACAATTCTGCAGTTTCTTTGTCTTCTCTCTCTTTTCCTCCCCTCCCAGTCCCCCACCCCCTAGTTTTGCAGATGTCCCAAGACATCTTTAGATTTTCACAAGGAAGAAGTTGCCATCAGCAAATCCCTGTCCAGGATGCCGAGATCTTCATTCCTGAGTGCATGTGCTTTGGGGAAAACACTATTTTGAGAGAAGTTCCTTTCCTGCAAAGCTCAAAGACCTTCAGAGGAATTAGAGAGAGGAGAGCAGAGCTCCACCCTAGGCCTTACTGTTGAAAAGCTGGTTTTGGAGCTAATTTGGGAAAGGCTTGACTCACTCTTCTGAAATGCCCAGGACTCATCTTCCTGCTGATGCTGCAGGAGCAGAAGAGATGCCAGCCAGCTCCTGTTATCACCTCTGTGGGACTGGCTTGCGATTAAAGACATCTGAGTTGCAAAGCATGGAGGGAACAACATATGGACAGGGGCAAGGGACTGCTTTTCCAGCCTTTCTTTTTCAGACCGTAGCTGCATTTGCAAGAGGATCCCAGAGCTGCAGTGCAGTTCTTATTCAGTGCTATTAAACTTCATTAACTGATATATCGTTTCATGTTGACTCAACGACTCTTAAATCCTCTTCCAAGGGACTTCCTCGAACACGCTGTAAATTGCCAGTAACTGCCTTCCACAGGGAGCAAACTGCTCTAGCCCCAGCATGGTCCCACTCCCCACCCCGGGATGGAGCAGCACTGCAGGCAATGATGCTCCCTGCACTCAGGAGCCCAGGAGCTCCTGTATTTATCCTCCTGCAAACCAGGGAACGAGACTGGAGGGACAGGGACTGCAAAAAACCCACTATCCTGACTTGGATCCAAACACAGGAGAAACCTCCCCAGCAAGTTCTAGATCCTCAGCAGAGGGAAAAAAAAAAAAAATTCCTCTCCTGATGATCAAAGCGCTCCTTTGCCACAGAATTGACAGCTCTGCTTCCAGCTGAACGCTTTCAAGGTTCACATTGTCTTATGTAAACTATAATCCAAAATGATCTGAAATCCAAAAAAAGCTCTCAAAATTTAAGCTTTTGGACCTAAAACGAAATGGGTCATTTCGCTAGTGTATGATTCTGATTTTTAGTGTTTCTTCCATCACCCCCCACCCCAAATTCAAATATTAGCAAGACCGACCTCCTTTCATGGAGCTCTTTGACTTTGATGCTGTGGCATACACAGATGGAATACATTTCTGCATATTCCAAGACACTCTGGGATAGCTTTGCTCATGTAATTATTCAGATAAGCTAACCTGAAAGCGAGAGCGTGCGCTGCTCGTTTGCCAAATTTGATGCTTTCAAAGCATTGGTACGCACTTCCCCCATCACAGGTGACAGCTGCCAGACTGCGGTCCCCAAGCTGTCCCCGGTGGGCAGTGGGAGCCCTGGGAGAGGCAAGGAAGGGTGGGGGCAGCTCACAACCCAGGGCTTGGTCCCCCAGCCTCAGCCCTTTCAATGTCAGGAGGAACAGCACATGCATGAGGGATGCTGAGGCTGAGATACAGCGTTGGCGAGAGGACTGGATGCCTTCATGGAGAAGTTTGTGTTGAACGTGGTAGCAAGACAGAGCTACGCAGCTGACACGAGTGGGTGAGGCAGATGAGAGGATAATCTCTGCTACGGCATCTTCTCTGCGATTGCAAACCTGGCCATCGACACAGCCTGGACAGCAGCGACCACCCATGGGGCACCTTGCACCTCCACTGCAAACCAGAGTGCTCATTTGCCCCCCGCCATCCCTTAAAACCAAGTGCACTTTAGCAGCAATTGCTAAATGAATCTGAGGTCGTGAGGGGATGGCTTTACTTTCAACGGCAAGGCAGGACCAGAGCAGCATCAGGCAGGATAATAGCAGGGCTGTGTGAGTGGCAGGTGGGCCACCGCGCCGTCCATTTACCACTCGCCTCAGCCAAGCGCTGGGTGCAATTATCTCAGGCCACCGTATCATCATAAAGCGCCTTTCTGCTGAAATTATAACGTGTCGCCTTTAATTACGCTAATTGTTAATAGGGATTCTAATTTTGGGTTCATTTTTCACTGCTAAAAAAATAATAGGCGAGGCAGCCCAGGCTTTTCTGCCTTCCTTGGGATTTCTCCCGCCAGCACTAATTGAAACGTCCCCCCGATCTGCGCTGCTCCGTGCTGACAGTGGTTTTGCCCCTTGTCATAAAATCAATGGTCTTCCCCTGCCCACCCCGTGCCGGCTCCTCTCCGGCTGCCGGGGCTCCTTTTCCCACTTGCCAGCTCCCTCGGATCATCAGGGTTAAATGATCTTTTCATACCGCCCGGCCGGACTGTCAGGAGGCATTGAGTGACTTTTGAAAATGAACCATGTTAAGTGGACTTGATGGGGGTTACAACCGCCATTATTGCTATCACCACCGTGATAAAATGGAGCCGTAATGACGGGGGAAGGTACTTATCACTGTCTTTTGTAGATCACTTAAGATGGTTTGGGTCTGAAGCTTCTCACCAGAGATAAATGGAACGTACCGAAGACAAATGGCACTGGGACGGAGCCTCCTGCTGCGCAGGGGGACACGAGACAGGAGCGACCCAGCTGCGGTGGCCACGTAGAACAATTAAACACCCAAACCATACATTGCCTTTTCCCACAGAAGCCATCAAAGGAGATGCCCGAAACCACCTGGGCGACAAGGTTTGCCTGGGCAGCTACTGGCAGTTGGGTGCAGAGTATCAGAGTAGGAAAGACATGGGAAATCAGTTCTTCCATATTTGAGCAAGGAGTGCAACAGTTTAAAACAGGCAAGGAAATCAGCACATGGTTGGAAAACACTAGGTGAATAATGGGCAGTACCACCACACACAAGCAACAAGGACCTGGGCAGCATGCCCAACCCCTTCCCGGTCCCCACAATGTCCCACAAGCAGGAGAATCATCCCCATGAGGCCCAATCGGTCCGCTGTCCTCAGGTCTCCCAACACTGTGTGGAGGAGGGCCCCAGGACACTGAGAACCCTCAGGACACTCCTCAGAACCCTGAGAAAGAGAAGGGGGAACACAAAGAATGAGGGAGCTACTGAGAACTCCTTATATCACCTTCTCATCCCCTTGCTCCCTGCCACCCTAAGCTGAGCTGCATTGTATCACTTCATTATCACTTAATTGAGATACAGATGATGCCCTTCCCTCCCTGGCCACCTGGGAGACCAGGTTGCTTTCTCCCTGCCCTGAAAGCATGGGAAAAGACACCACCAAGGCCAGGCCACCCCAAAAACACCATCTGCAGCAAAAGCCCCGGGGAAGGAGGGGGTGGTGGGAGGGGCACAGCAGCTCCTACACAAGTGGGCAGAGCAGATCCCCCTGAGTCCACCCTGCTCCCCACTACCATCAGTGCTTTGTGAACGTGGAGGTTTCCTCTGCAAAGAGGACAGATGTAAAAAGGAGCCCCTCTGCAAAGTGGCTGAGCTCCCAGGAGGAGCCTTCAGGCAGGGAGAGGAGAGAGAAGGGTTGAAGAAGGATAAATAAAAGGAAGAATCTGTCTGGGAAAATTGGGAAGGGGAAAGAGCTGAAGCAAAAGACATTTTCTGGGAGTTGCAAGAACACCGTCGACTCGAGTCTCATCACTCCGGACATGTCAGCTCCAGTTGGGCGCGAGGCTGAGATGCCGGTCCCGGGGTGCCTGGTTTCTCCAGCCCTCCACCAACCCCTCTTTTCTTGTCATGGCGATGGTAGTACCGCTGGTAATATTGACAGCCAGAGGGATTGCTGATTTCCCATAGCCCCACAAGGTAAATTAAAAAAAGGGAAAGTCAAAGCTATCTCTGGCTGCTCGCACTTGGGGAGTCCCAACTCAATACATCTTGGTTACTCAGAAAAGATGCTTATTAATAAGCTAGAAAGGCAAAGTTAGTTCTGCAGGCTGTGGGGTCACCAGTTAGGGGAACTCTTACTTTGCAAAGATTTTGCAGGGTCGGGTGCCTGGACAAAAACAGAGGCTCCAGCTAAGGCTGCTTCTGCAAACTCTTGCTCATGTCAGTATTTTGTCTTGCCACAGGCAAAGCTGTTGAGATAAACCAGTTATTTGCTTCATCCAACTATATGATACCAATTGCATGAACACTGCCTTCCAAGCTAGTGCAAATATGGCAAAAATTTAGGTTTAGCTGCAAACCAGGCATAAGCAAAGCTGCAGTCAGAAACCATGGAAAGTCTGTGAAATTCTATCCACCGCAAAACTCTCTTTCCAGACTGACTTCAAGGCAGCAAAGCCTGTACAAGTCATACTGGTGGCCATGTGCCTTTTCTTCAAGCAAGGATTTCCTGCTGTTTTCTAACCTCAAGGCAAAAGAGAAAACATCCGTCCTTTCACCAGCTCTATTTCCATTCCAGATGAAGAGCTGATCCTCCTCTTTTTTTTTTTTTTTGGTATCTCAGTGTAACAGTATGGTTTCCAAAGCACTGCCTTCCACTGGCACTGGTGGGACACAGCTCATCACAGCCAGATGCCACCTCGCCAGGGCTCTGCAGGGAAAGCTCGCCTGGAAACTGTGGCTGCAAATACTGGATAGTTCAGTTTTGCTCTGAGGCATGGACCAAATACATGGTTTGGCAAACAAAAAAAGCTGTGAAGACAGAAGAGGGCTTTTGCCTTTGAGCACGCATTTGGGTGTCCCACATTGGTTGTCAAATTATCTTGGTGCAATGAGCCTGGTGAAAATTTTTGCTACAAGGATCGTTGTTTGCATTTAAATTCACAACAAAATGGGGTTTACCAAATATTGACATGGGTTCCCCATTCCATCAAACCCCAACTAGGAAAGGTCCCCAAGCCCCCAGCCCCAGTCATCCAAACACGGGCCATTTAGCCGTAGAAATACTCTGCTTTCCCCTTTCTTTCACTCTCCACAAGAACATAGAGGAGGAAAAAAGCCTTCAGAAAGCCAAACTGGATTTCAAGGTTTGTGTCCCGCTAGTGAACTGGTTGGAGGTGGGTAGAAAACAGGGTGAAGAAAACTATAGGGTTGTGTGCAAGAAAGGAGGAGCCACCACAGCCACCACAAGTTGCAAACAGGCCCTTGGAGAGCTGGCTAGGACCTGCACAGCCCCTTTGCAGACCAGGTTGGGCAGGTATCACCAGGCAGAACTTGAATCATAAGCATGCAGCCCAGTGCACAGACCATTCTGTGCCTCCAGACAGCCTTTTTATGATAGAAATTGTTGTCCCAGGTTTACATCTCAAGCTAGTGAGCAGCAGCCCCTGAAGACCTGGAAGAGCTGGTGGGTGTCATGCCATGGAGGCTGGACCACCACATTATGGTCTCACCGGATCTCTGCTGGGTGGTCTTTCACTACACCCATAACCTTTGTGCAGCACGGAGTATCCAGCAGCAACAGCATCTCCACCTCTCCAGGACCACCAGGAGCCAACTTCTGCAAGGATCTCCTTCTGCAAGGGACTTTTACAGCTCTCACAGAAACATGCCTCTTGCCCACCTGACATCTTCCTCCCAGCATTTTGATTATTTTCCCTCTGCTGCCCAAAACTCTGCGGTAGAGTGAAATGTATCTAAACCGCTGAGGCTGTGATTTTCATGACACCACTGCCTGGCTCATTTCTCTGCTGTCCTCTCAGTTTTGTGAAGGTTAAAGGCATCCTTCCTCGGCGACTGTCAGACTGTTATCTGGGCTGGAACCGGCTACCCGAGCTCCATGAGGAATATTTTATGCAGATTCTCTCATCAGTAACCAACCTGCTGCTGGTGCTGCGTGGCTTTATTTCCCCCGAGCTCACCTTTTGCATCCTCACTGTTTCCCTCCACCCCAGCATCACCCCTCTTACAGGTGTAAAAAAGTGGATTTCCACCATGCATAAGGGCTTTTCCTTGGGCTGATGGAGGAGCAAAGGTTGCTCTGTGCTACTCTCAAGGGGGTTTTTTGGGAGGGATTGGGCAGAGCTGGAATGGAGATAATTTTTTTCTTTTCCTCTGGAAGACAGGAAGATCAGCAGACCCCCATTACTCTGCATCAGACTTTTACTCCCAGTCCTCTCCACCCCAAAACCATGCCACGACAGAGAAATCCCTGGCTCCCTCTGCCTTCCCCTTGGGAGCTTCCAGGCAGGCATGAAGAGAGCAGACAGGCAGCACTGGGCACCCAAGCTGGTCTCCCTGCCGCTTTCCCCCGGCAGAGGGGTGCACAAAGAAGGGGAGGAGAGTCCACCTTGCTCAGGCAGCTGCAAATCTGAAGCTGATTTTCACACCCATGCCCCTGGCAAGCTAAACGACAGCCCGTTGCCATCCCAGCTGGCTGCATGCTTTTTGGGTAGGGAATTGCCCAGGGTGGGAGCTCATCCCCAGCATGGCAGCGTGAGCACCAGCTCGGCTGGGTGAGCCCAGGGTGGAGGGTGTGCACCCACCAGCACCCCCACAAGCCCACCCGGCCTCTCCGAGTACCAGGGCAGAGCACACCGCTCAGGCAGCTTTCCACTAAACGCTGATTATAAATGTCATGATTTCAGAGGGGGAAAGAAAACAGCTGGATTCGTCAGACAGCAGCACTGGCAGCTAAAAAAATACCATCTTTTAATGTGTGAGCAGAGTACGGAGAGCGTGAGAATAAACAGGAGACCCTGTGGTAACATTTTTACAAGTCCCCTGGCTGACTGTTAGAGCCCTTTAACTAGAACATGACTGAGCGTCCCCGTTTCAGGATCTCAGCAGCACGCCCAGCTCCTCCAGGGATCACCAGGCTTCAGCGACAGATGGATCCAGGCAACGAAGCTCACGACTGGATGGAAAGTCAGAAGGACTTGCTTTTGGACCACATCTAGTTTTAAACTGCACTGGCATGAGAGGCTGTGCTCCTTTGGCCATGCTTCCCTGCAACCGTAAATCCAATTTTACGGCACCCAGTCCAAACCTGAAAACAATGCGAAGTGCTGAACAGCTATAAGCTCTTTCTGCTGCTTCAGAAGATCTCCAAAGGGGCCAGGAAGACTTTCTGCTGAATCAGGTATTGTTTTGTGTTCCCGTCGCTGGCAGGGAGCCAAATGCACACCATATTGTACGAGCTGGGTAATTTGGCAAAAATGCGATCATGTGCTCACCCCTGATTCAGACCCAATTTCTTCCATGGGGTGACCGGGTAATGTGCAGATCTGGTACTAATTAATGGGAAACCACAGCCCTAGGCAGTGATCCCCTTTTGGATGCAGCTTCTGCCTGCTAATGGCTTTCCCACCTTGGGCTCTCCCATGACCTGCCCCCCTCTCTGCTGGCAGGTACCACCCCAGGTCTGGGTAACCCCCAACTCTCCTGAATCGGACCGAAGACCCAGCGCCTTGTCTCCGAGAGCTCCTGGGCATGCCTGCACCCTGTGGTGCCGGGTAGGAGGGATTTGGACTTCTGGCTGGGAGTGGGCTGGGGAGCAGCAGTGGCACCGAGCAGTGAGCTCTCGCCCAGGTCCACGTCCACGGCACGGCATCTCCAGCCCAGCCAGAGCTTGCATTGCCCCGCTGATGGATCCAACAGCAGAGCCCAGGCAGCACCAAATGCTTTGGGAAAAAAAAATATCTCACAGGCTCCAGCAGAAAAGGCAGCGCTGGTACCCAGCATGCCAGAGATTAAGCAATTTTACTGAGTCAATTGTCTTTTTTCCAAGGACAAACATGTGTGATAGAAGATCTCCAGATCTGCTGGCACGCAGCGAGCCCTGGGCCATCAGGCCTTTCACTGTCTCCGTTCATCTGTCAATAAACCACCATGCCCATTAAGGCCAGAGAAATGGAAAGGGATGTGCGTGGTCCACCCAGCAAGGACTAAATGCCATGTTGCACAAACGATGGTTACTCAAGATTTCCCAGTAGAAGTGCCGAAATTCCTGATCATGACTCACGCTGCCCTCCTAACCAAAGCAGGAGGGAAAATATACAGCAGGGACATTATTTCGTACCAGAAAGCCCCTGCAAGAGGTGATGTGACTGGGATAGGACCTCGCTGCTCCATGAAAGATGGGGAAAAAAACGTACAATGCTGAAACAAAGACTGAATTCCCTCCAATGCACAGGAAAGACAAGAGGTGTCCGCTTGGTGGAGGTCAGCCAGTGATGTTCAGCTTTGTCCCCAGACTTTCACAGAATGTCTAGACTTATCTTAGCCTTGGACACCACTCAGGCAGCCAAGCTTAGCTTGCTGGGTTTGCCCAGAGTGCGTCCCAATGCTGGTGGCCCCAGGAATGTCACCACTACCTCATCCAACCCTGTGCATTTGACAATAGCCAATGGGTGAAGCCAAGAAGTAAAGTAATCACTTTCCATCCCAGCTGGTGGCTTGTCAGGGCTTGTTGGAAAGGCTGCAGGGGAAGGTGGGAGGGTGAGAGGGGCCTTGTCTCTGCGCAGGATAGTCCCTGGGCAGCACCTCCTCCCAGGCTGCCCCCTTAACCTGCAGCACAAGCTTCCACAGGGTGATGGTGAAGATAAACCTTGGGGAGATTCAAAGAGGGAATGGGCATTTTAAAGGGGAAGAACATCTAGGGTTGTCATATATGAAGAAATACTTTTGGAAGGACACAAACCTTCTCTGGGCTTATGTTATCCCCTAACAGCAGCCCAGGATGGATTTAGCAGAAGGAGAGGTAGAGGGATAAATTATCCAAGAGATACTCATTCTGGGACAGTTTGGTTTAGTTGTTCTTTTTTTTTTTTTTNTTTCTTTCTTTTTTTTTTTTTTTTTAACAGCTTACTCCAGGGCATATTCCTGGCACCTGCTGGAGATGAGACACAGCAGCAGGAATAACTCGGACCTGAGCCTCACCATCGATGCCATCATTTCCCGTAGCTGTCTTCACAGATTCCTACACAGCACCCCTGCCCAGTGCCCATAATTAAAGCAAAGTGCAAATTGGAAGTCGGACCTCAGTCAGGCCCTGGGAAGGAGGGCTTGCTTCCTCAATGGCTCAAAGCAAATGCTCGTAGTACTTTGTGACAGCAGGGGAGCAAGGTAAAGAGAAACTCAGGAGGACGTTTGCTTTTGTCTGTAACCTAAATCCCAGGCTCTGCCCCTTCCCCTGCCAAGTGCCTAGGAGAAAAAAATAGGAGTGGATTTTTTTTTTTTTTTTTTGAGTGCATAGCAAAACGGCTAATTTAAAACAATTATGCAACAGCTAATTAAAATCATCTCTGCGTCCTAGAAAGGCGACTGGCCAGGTACTCAGCATGAAACGCTTGGCTTTACGGAGCAGCATCTTGTTAAAGCCCTTCATCCCGCGGCGGCAGCGGCTGGCCCCATCCCGCGTGTGCCTGCAGAGTGGCTGATGGCCTTCCCGGCATCAGCCGAGCGAGCCCTCCCTCTCCTCCCACCCGGCTCGGCACCGAGATGTACCTGAGGCACCGGCTGTGCTTTATGAAGTCTAAAATTTTCAACTGGTTGTGTCTTTCCATGCAAACTCATTAGACACTATTTACACCCGCTGCAGCTGTGCAGAGAGAGGTTTTGAACTCTGGCATTCTACAGTAGGCTTTGTTTCTCATTTACATTTGCATATTAAAGTGTTTGCCTGAAATAGGCTATTGAAATTAATTCAGGATTAATTGGTGTCTTTATCTCATTAGGACAATCTAATTTAAGGATGATGAAATTGTTTAGCCTCCCGTTTGCATAATTAGATTGCTTTGAATTGCTGTCATTATTGTGCTCTTTAGCATCATCTGTAGGCCTCAAACAGACAAGAGTTTCAACCTCATAAAGACCAATCATGTGTTACAGCAGAGAGCTGTTAACCCCTTTTAACCCAAACTCCCTCCAACCAGTCGCCGCACAATGGAGCGGACGCTCCACGCCGCAGTAGGGACACAGAGGTCTCCACACCCCATGTAACGGGGCGTCCCTTCCTTCCCTGTACACGCTCAGGGTGGCAAGGTGCAACCCCAGGAGCTGATGGTGGGCATCCCTGTTTCACCTGGCCTTCCTATGGGAAGGGCAGTGTCTCTCCTGGGCAGTGGTGAAACCCTTCATGGTCAGATGGGGGTCAGTGGCTGGCGCATGTGCTGCTCCTCCCGGGAGGCTGAGCAAAGCCACAAGCGCTTGCCTTCCCTCTCACGTCACTGGAAAAGGCTGGTGGGCACGTGCCCAAGGACTGCCTGATCCCATCCCTCCTGCATGGCTTTGGGAAAATCCCTTGGGCTGGTGCCCAAGACCTCTGGGGACAGCCGGGCTTCCCCTCCACTGGAGCTGCAGCTGCAAGGGATGCTCGTGGTCAGGGGCACTGCAGTGTTTTGTCCCCTCCAAGGACTTACCGTGCCCTGTCTCTCTCTCTTATTCTCCAGTTTGGAGGCTGTTTCTGAACCTCCAAGTGATGAGCATTCCCTGAAGATGTCCTGACCAACAAGTAGCCCTCAGGTCTGGTATGAACACACTCATTCTGCTGCAAATAGTTATTTTCTCCCCTCTGTGCTTACCTGGATGCTAAAAGGAGAGAGGAGACCTGCCCATCCCTGCCCGCATGGGCCAGGGAAGAGCAAAGAAAAAGGGAAGTAGCTGTAAGGCCAGACCTCCACACTGGATCATCTTTAAGCCTAGACTCACCCTGCGATGCAGGGGCTGACCTGATGCTGCGAAGAAGCAGATGGAGCCATGCCAGGCCCACGCACGGCTCAGCCTTGCACCCAGGGCAGCTGGGACCACCAGCAGTGGAAGGAGCAGACCACGTTGAGCAAGCACTCACAGGATGGTTGTGCCCAGGGACTGTAATCAGGGTGTGGATCCCCTGATGCTTAGTGCGTGCCCCAAAACATCCTCCAGTGAGCATACACCAAGGGACACGAGGACATGGGTTGAAATGGTAGCGTGAGCAGAAGACGTTGGCCAAAAGCTGCAGCCATCCTGAGGACCCTCACAGCCCATGAGGGGCACATTCCCCACAAGCAGCCCTTTACCCGCTTTTCAGTGCAACCTTCCCCAGCCCCAGCTCCCTGCCAACCCCCGTGACTTGGGCACCTCTGAGCCATGGGGACACATGGGCTGGAGCTGCCTGGAAACAGGCACTCCAGATCAACACTGGCTCCTGGCACAGGGTACCAGCTCAGCATCCTGAGCTAAGACCCCGCTTTCCCATGTGTCTATTAAAAAGCAGCCTGTTCAGCCACACAAACGATCCAAAACATGCATCTCAGAAGTACTTTTACATGATAAAGCATCACACAGCATTGTAACCAGCTTCCTTGCTAGCAAGGAGAACCATGGCCTTGTGTGTTTTCCCGCTGTACCAGGCCAAACTATCTTTCCAGATGGCCGCCAGAAGCCAATAGCCACCAAAGCGCCTGAATCCAGCCCTGGAGATGCTCCCCGGGCACGGAGAGCAGGAAGAGGGTCGAGGTGGCAGCTCTGCGGTTGCTCCTGGGGATGTTCTCCGTCTGTCCTGGCCCAGCTCAAGGCGAGAGACCTGCTTCTCATTAGCGGGCGGCTGACTCCGGAGGTGGGGGCTGCGCCAGGCAGGCTGCTTCGCCAGTCACTTCACGTAATCTAACATCTGGTTGTGTCTCATCACAGTGCAAATTTATGACCCTGGAAACAACATGTTGATGATGCACTGGGAAGAGGAGCTGGAGCTGTAATCCTGTGTCCAGAGTGGGGAAGAGGGGAATCAGCACCTGAGGACTTTGGTGAGGGGGAAGAGGTGAGGAAGGACAGACCTGTGCCTCCCCATGTGACGGGGCTGACCTGTGGGGGGGAGTGGGGGATGGAGCTCCTGATGATGCAGCACAGCAACTTTTTTCACTCTAAATCCCTCTTTGGGAAAAAATGCAAATTCAGCAACAGCCAACTTTGCACAACTTCATCTCGATGAATTGCCAACTTCCAAACCAGCCAACAAATGGGAAACCGTCAAGAAAATAAATGACAGGTTTCATTTGAATGCTTTGAAAAGGAACATTTCCATTTGCAGTGACTGACCAGTTACACTTTCCATTTTATGGTTAAAATTATACAGACATTTAAAATGATTTGAAATGGAAATGACAGATCATATTTCAGGTCCTCTAAAGAAAGTTTTGTTTGCCTAGGATAAGTAAATGTTTCATTATTTTTTCCAGAGATTGAATACATCAGTTGAACCAGAACAGAGTGGGACTTGGGAATTCTTGTTTGCAGGTTCACACCAAAGATGTTTTAAGTTTTCAGTTTAGCCCAAACAAGTGTTTTTAGTTATGTTGCTTTGTTGGAGCTGCAGTGAAACAAAGAAATCCAGCTCTTGCCATCACAGGCAACCAAAGAAAAAAAAAAAACCTAAGAGTCAGTGAAACAGAAAAGTCTTAGTGTGGAAGAACTATGTAAAGCTTGCCTGAAACTTTCAGTTCTGCAGACTATTTTTTAGACCCTTGGTACTGCTATCAGTCACTTTAATATATCAGAGAGGACAATCTCTGCATGATGCCACATACACATATATCAGCATATGCGTACCTAGCACAAGGCAGAATGGCGAACTGAAGAAGTGAAGACATGGTCACCAAAAGCTAGGATGTTATTCAAGAGAAGTGGGTGACGTTTCTTCCTTTGGCTGTCCAACAGCTCCCTGGCACGTGGGCCAGCCGGGTAGTAATAAGAAGGACAGGAGCAGCTGAGGCTCACTGAATTGTGGGAAAAGGAGATTCAAACCGGCGTAAAAAAGGCCACTGCTCCTCAAACAAGATGAAGCACAACTGGAGCAAGCCTGGAGGAGAGAACTGAGGATGTCTGGAGATCTGGGAAACACAACGAATGCAGGATGTGAAACACGACACAAAAGTCTTCAAACACACCAAAGGCTTTTCTTCACATTGTCAGTGGTGGATGCATAAGAAGTCATACCTCAAACGACTGCTGGGAAAGCTGAGACGAGCTCTCAGGAAAAGATGCCTGTGGTGGGCACTACTGGGCAGCACAGAGCAGCCTGGGCACACAGCCTGGAGCGTTCACAGGCACAGCAGACATCCCGGCAACAGCACCTATATACCTACCGTGGCCTTCCAGCATTGCCCATTTGTGAATCCATGTGGCTTCATGGTGGACACACAGATCCTGGTTAGAGAAATCTGAGCAGAGCAGCCCACCTCTGGATGGTTTCACAGCCCATGGTTGTGGACAGCTATGGAGAACACTGGCACAGCTCATCAGCAGCCAGACTTACTTTCAAGCAGGTACCATGGCAGAGAGGTCTTAAGCAAGGACTTTGAAATCAATAGCAAATGGATCTTCCCCCGTTCCCTCCAGAGCTGGTGTTCTCCAGAGAATGGCTTTTCTTCCCCTGCTTTGGTATTGCTGCTGCTGAGTGTTTCCAGGGTGCGCAAGGACAGGAGCGAACAACAGGTCTGAAAACTAAGAAAGAATCTGGGAATCAAGGTGGATTTGCAGTGGCTTGTGATACACTCCATTGTTATCACTAAGAAATCATGTAGCCTCCCCTGGAAGCCCCGCAGACCTGCTATTTCTTTCTGCTCAGAAGTAATAGTGAGACTAGATGGTTATGTTGCATCCTATTTCAGTAGAGAGGGTGTTAGGGAGATATCTGCTGGAAGGAATAGAGACGAACCTTCCCCAGAGAACAAAAATGGTTAAATCACCTGGAGGCATGAGAGCAACCTTCAGCTCCCATGCGCCAACCAAGCCAATGGCAGGCAGAGGAGCTACAGCCCTCACTGCCAGCAGCTCAGACAGTGAGGACTGTCTATTAGCAAGGACGACCCTGCATCAAAAGGACAAGCGTGCCTCTGTCATCTACTGGAGCGCTGCGATCATGACAGCAAGAGCAGAAAGCACAGCACTTGCCAGAAGTCACGCAAAGTGTCCAGGAGCCTTTGACCAAAGACCTATAACAGTTTTAAATACTCTTTGGTGGAGACACAAAATGCTGTCAGGAAAGCTAAGCTGGTAAGGGATAGTGTAAATGTGCTGGTTTGAAGTAGCCAGCTTTCAGCTGCAAATCAGGTTGTGACCGATAGTAAACATCTGCAACAAGTAGCCATGAACAAAAATGCAGGGCTAGAAGCAAAAGCGAACGCGGGGGTTTTAATGTGTGGCTCACAACCCAGAAATGGTCCCACACAAACCCTAGGCATGGAGCAGGACCTCCCCACATCCTGGGTCCAGGCACACTGCTGGATGAGGAGCAAAACACCACATATTTGGAGGGACCATGTCGTCCTTTGGCTCAGCCAGAGGCTGCCTTGGGGGGTTAGCAGGGGCCAGATGCAGATCTACAGCTACCCAACCTCTGTCAAGGCCATGTGCTTTAGCCTGTGTGGTTCAGCTCTTCTTCCCGGCAGGACTTTGTTAGCAGAGGTCAACAACATATCTTTATGTTTGCTTGTAGGATGCTTTTAAGGATAAAAAAAAGAAAGAAAAAAAAGAAAAAACCCAGCATTACAGAGTTTGAGGTTAAGTAAAACATCTTCTTCAGTCTTGAGAGTTTGAAAGAAAAATGCAAAAAAACCCCATTTCAAAACAAAAACGTCTTTTCAAACTAGAAAAACCAGACAGTCCCTTTGAACAATGTCAAAAGAAAATCTTAGGACTTTTTCTAAATTCATACACTCATGCACATATATATACTTACATATGTATACCTTCACCAATACATGCACACTGCTTTTCCTCCATGGAAATGAACACAGCCAAATGCGGAGACCTCCTAGGTTCTCCCAGCCCACATGGGGGGAAATTTGCTCCCAAACTCCACTCGGGTGTCATCAGTCCATGAGACAGGGTCTGGAAATGGCAGCCCTGGCCGCAGCAGAGTGATTTGCACCATGACCCAGAGCAGAGGGTGACCGAATCCTAGCCTGGGACCCCCAGGCTCTCTCCTGCCAGAATAAGGAGGTTCCTGGCTGGGAGCCGCATCCGCCCCCCCAGCTCAGACATGTGCCCATGGAACACAAACCCATCGATCCTTTCCTGACCACAGTAGCACACAGGCACATGCCCCCAGGAGGGTCCCCAGCCCCTTGTGGCTCCCAGGGCTAGGAGGTGAGCATACTGAGCCACGGCTCCGGCATTTGGTCAACGACTCCTGACCCATGTAGGTTATCGGTCTCATAACCACCCAGCCTTGGTTTCCGAGTGCCAATCAGGCCTCTCCTTTGATCAGTGTTATAATCAGATACAGCACTCCAGCATGGATTATTAAGTTTTAACAGTTGACACATCATTTCTGATACCATAATCTGGCAGCACTTTACAATAAGTGACAGGTCCTCACTAATTCCTTTGTATTCACTGTAGCAACGTTAATCATGAGTGATGAACTTTGCGTATTCATATGGATGTAATAGGCAGTTCCCAAGGACTGAGACTGTAATTTAGCTTTAACCTAATGGGCACTGATTGTAACAATAAGTAATTATGTCAGCTAAATGCAGTGTTGATGGCAATTGATGACAGCAGTGAAAGCCACGACACCATTTTGGAACTAAGCTTGGAATAGTCATTTGTAAAGCCATAACGGCCAAGACGAGGAACAATGTGTCCTCTCCTGTGTATCCTATCATCCAGCTACCTTCAGCCTGGTGAGGACAGTCCCAGCTGTGACAAACACCCTGTCAGCTCTCTATTTTACTGTCTGGCAGCTCATTTCAGGACAGCCAAAAATCCAGCCTGCTAGATGGATGGGGCCGATGGCTCTCTGAAGCTCAGGCATCTCATCTTAAATGAGATGTTGGGATCAATTCCCTGGATCATCTTCAGGTCTTTTGGGCAGATCACGTTGGGTGACACCTGGCCAACATCTGGTAGTGTCGCCTTTCCACAGAGCAATGCTTGCTGCTCCCCACGGCTACAGGCCATGGCTCTATACCTGGGGGGACAGGTTGCAGAAGACTGGCGTCCACTGCTGAGCTCATAGACATCTGAATTCCACAGCTAAACAATTAGGAAAACGCTAGCCTGAGAAGTGTGCTTGATAATCTAAAACACAGCATAAGTACATTCATAGAAAGATGTTCTTCCATTACCCAGAAAGGCTGGTGTGACCTCTTTTTTGGTTAGTGAGGAAAATGAGGATGGAATATTTTTAAGACGGAATATTTTTAAGACAGAATATTTGGATTTGAATTGCTTTCTTTAGAAAGGGGGGGCATGGCAAAGCCATAATAATAATCTTGTTAATAATGGTAATAAGACTTTAAGTGCTGGTGTCATCTTGAAAAAGTGATTTGTGCTGCCAATAAGAATCCTGTTTCACTGTAATCATTAATGTGGTCAAAAATGCTTGGAAAACACAAACACAAAGTAGTCATAATGAGGTAGAAAGGACATCTTCAAGGAAACAGTTCTGGGGGGCTCCCACAAAATTATGTCCCTGCCCCAACCAGATTGTGAGGGAGGAAGCTGCCTCCCTTGATATTAGCAGGACCTTTGGGAAGCCAGCAGCGAGCACCTTTTTAAAAATACACAGTGGAATGACTCTGGCGCTCTATTTACTTACTATTTTCATTAATTTCCTAAATTCCAAGGCTTTTTTGTTGTTGTGGTGGGTAGGTGAGTGAATTTAAGAAAGATTGGATAAATGCCTCCTGGTGCTCTGTTAAGCTTGCGGCAGTCTTTCTAACTGGTCCTTAGCATGGCTACAGCCAACAAGGGAGCTGTGGGCAGGCAGCTGCCTGCAGACCTCGCTTACCAGATGCATAGGAGCAGCCCGGGCAAGAAAAGGGCAATGTTGGACTTGAGGGTATTGCGTGATGCTTTTGGCACCACAGCTATGGAAGTCAAGAGTAAGATGGGTCACTCCTGACCCCTGAAAGTCACAGAGCTGCCAGCTTTCCCAATTAATGTAACTATTTATAATATCTCAGTTTTAGTTTAGAGGTCCTGGCCATGTTTTCTAGTAAACTGTGAGACCTAGCTGGAGCTCGAGCTATGCAGAAAGCGGCTTTATTTGGTAACAGCTAGGCCACCCTGGACAGGAGGGTTTTACGACCACAGCTGTGGTGAAAGCAGGAGTCTCAGTCACTCCCCTGCGCATCCAGCTGCCTGCTCCCTCAGTCCCTATTCCTTATCCCTGGAGTGACACACAGCGCCAGAGTCCAGCTCAGGGCACACAGGAGAAGGGCTCCTAGGGAAGGGTGAATGCACAGATGATACAGTCAGGTCTCGTGACTGTGCTTTAAAAGCTTAAAATCTACCTGGCAGAAAACAGCAGGGCAGTGCTGGGCTTGCAGAGGCACGCATGAGGTGGGGAGCTGAGCCCTGGCAGCCTCAGCCCTAAGGAGAGGCAGCCCAACAGCACTTCCACTTGCTTGCGGAGCAGGAGCTGAGCTATGATAGCAGGAGCCAAGTTTTTCAGCAGAGCAGATGCATAAGCAGGGTTTTGGTAGCCTCCTGGGACCCCGAGAGCTCCAGGATTTGCACTTCTAAATGGGCTATTTGTCAGATTTTGGTCCCAGAGGTTGCCTTGTGGAAGGGGGGTATCAGTGAGAACCATGCTCCAGATGCCAGGAGGCCTCATGGGAGGGCAGGTCCTGCCGGTGGGGAAACCGTCGGGGGAGGCGTCACAGCCAGGCAGCAGCAGCACCACAGGGCATCGAGGAGAAACCACGTAAGACCTCACAGTGATCCTGAACTACTGACATCCATCACTCACCCCAGGACTAACCGAGTGTCAGCCTGCAGCACTTGCCGCAGAGAATGGTGGCAGCGTAGCAAAAAGCCTGGGCAGATAAAGCAAGAAATGCGCTCGATGCTTTCTCTTGATGACCAGGTTCAAAGCCAAAAATAGCTGCCTAAGTCCCTGATTGCAAGAGATGGGGTAAAATACCCAAGACAAAGCTGTTATTGCTGAAATGACAGTAGGGATGTGGAGCTACAGGCAAAAATGTCTCCCAGTAATTGCAGATGTGCTGTCAAGGGGACGTGTTGCTCTTGATGCTGCGCAACCAGCTGATCTGGAGCAAGCAGCAGCAGCCCTTGCGAACACAAGGAAGGCACCACATGCTGCCTCCCAGGAGATGGGAAGACAAGAAAGGGGTGCTGCTAGCAGCAAATCAGCATGACAACGATGGAGAAGACAACAATCCCCACCTCCCCGGCCAGCCCCAACATCAAAAATATCTTTCATCGCTACTGCAATCACTACTGAAGTGCCCCCCCCACCCAGCCAGTGAGACAAGGAGGTGAGAGGAGCTGGGAAAAATACATGAAAGACCCTTGAAAATGACAACGTTGGAGAAAACCAGAGGAGAAAGCACTATGGGGGGAATGATGAGGAGAGGTGGGCTCCATCGGTGATGGTGAGGACTGGCACACCAGGAGTTGCACTGTTGCTCCTGTTACCATCATCTGCATCAAACGTACGCTCTCTGCAGCGACTCCTTTCTCACTCCAAACTCATTTGGCTGGGATGCAGCAGCTGCCCCTTCCCAAATTAAAGCAAGACCAGAATGGACCTTGCAGGAATCGCAGGCTGCTGGCAGCAGCTCATGCATGTTGTTCCCGTGGGGATCAAGGGGACCCCTTTGCACATGCAGAGCAGCAGCACCGTGCCCCATCCTGCTGCTGGGGCACTGGCTGGTAGCAGCACTTGCAGCCACCTCGGCTAGGTGTGAGCCATGCCTGCAGCACGCAGATTTACAAGTGCATTTAAGCATCTCTAAAAGTGCATGCCAGCCCCCTCTGAGATGATACCTGCAGCCCAATGCTTCTTAAAACACTCCCAGGGTCATCCCGCAGCTCCTGCCACCCGCCTGTGACTGGTGCAAGCTGGCAGGGCGCTGCCAATTTACCACCTTACCCCAGCTGAGAACTGGTGCCTGTGAGTGCACAGCATGCCCACCACCAGCAGAAATCAACACCTAGCAGGTCTGTCTCCGTCTGAGAGGTCTCAGCACCCAAGTGCTTCCTTGGATGGTTGCAAAGACACTCGCTGCCTCCGCCATGGCCTTGGCAGGCAACATTGGTGGAGGGGGGACCCAATTACTGCTCGTCACTGCCGCGGCGCAGTGCAGGCGTCAGGCCCATGTCAAAGCAAACCGTGACACAGCCAACGTGATGCCCGGCGCTGCGGCAGGAGCAGGGGAGCGCAGGGTGATTGGCAGCCTGTGGCAAGCGGTGCCGCAAGCATGAGCCCTCCGCAATTAGCGGTGCCGCAGTGTTTCCCCCCTCCCCATACAAGGAATGAGATGACATAGCAGCTCCTTGCCCAGAGACACATCCGGGGTGGTGCTGAGCGCCGGGCAGGATTCGTGCCCCAGCCATGCTCCAGATGAGGGGCTGCCACGCGGGGAGTGGACAGCATGGCTGGTCCTAGGGAGGTGAGCAGTAAATCCCGACTGGCAGCAGCCTCAGAGGCCAGTACTAATGACACCGGCTTGTCACAAGCTGCACAGTCCCCCCTGCAGCAGATGTGACAGTCCCGAAGTAACCAGGTACCTCCTATGTCCCTGCTTCCTCTCAAACAAAAGTGACAAGAGGGACGGGTAATAAAAGTCCAGGCCAAATCCTTGACAGAGATCTGATGGCTTGAGCCAGCTCAGGATGCTCATCCCTCCCTGCCAGCTTCGTTCCCGATAAATAGCCACCCCAGTGGGAAGAGCAGCCGGCTGGAGCAAGCTGCATACCCCCAGATGCTGGCAAGACAGCCCAACACCACCTCCTCGCTTCCCTTCTGCTGGCCCACGGGCTCCCACTCCTGCACACTGAGAGGGGAAACTGAGGCATGGCTCCACATCCCCTCCCAACTACCCCCATCTCTGCAGCCGTGCTCCTGCTCAGGCATAGGGAACCACGCTGGAAGCACTGACACAGCCCAGCGCATCAGGGGGGCAATGAAAGCCCCACTTAGCCATCTCCAACAGCATCTCCTGGCCACCCAGAGCTCTTCTTCCCAGGTGGTTTTCAACCAGCTAAATCCAAACCTTTCTCTCACCACAAGCCCTCCTTGGTGCTCTGACTGCAAACCCCTCAATTATTCCATAGCCCAAATTACACTGCAGAAAGTGGAGTTGTGGTGGTAACAACAAAATAAGAAAGCAGGAATAGCATCAAGTTGCTAGTGGCTTGGACGGGGTCACTCAAGCAGCCCTGCCTGCACCCCACCAGCCACTGCACAGCAGCTGGTGCACTGGGATGGGCAAAGGACAGGCGACAGCACCGAGCCCAGCAGCAGGAAGGGTCCTTGCTGCTCCCCACTACTGAACCCTGCCCGCCGCCAGCTTCATGCCACCACCCTGATGCTGACCGCCCCTGTGCCCCAGCTGTCCCACCTCTGCTCACAAGGCTCAGTCTACACATGCGCCAAGATCCAGGGAGCACTCCAGCATCTTTCTTTCTGATTTGGGTGGATCTGGGAAGTCACTGACCCATGAGTGGAACTGATCCTCCCTTCTCCCACAGGACAAACCTCCCCTTCCACTGCTCAAGCACCTGTAAACTCTGGGTACTTTACAGCAGCAAACCCTTCTGCACCTTGCATTCACATCTGCTCTCCCATTACTGACCTGAATTCCTCTTTCACATCAAATTGGAGCACTGGGCACAATTTTAAGCTAGCTCTAGGCTCTCTCATTCCTCTTTTATTCTGTGTCTGTTCCAGCTTACTTCCTGGGAAAGCTCTGAGGATTTCTGTTCTCTCACAGGTCTCTAGCAAACCATCATTTGGTACCAGGAGGAGAGAGCTGGATTTCCATCACGGCATCGCGTTCTTTCCGATTCTGTCACAAGCCCTGAACTTCTGCTCTTCTTCTTTAAACCTCAGGAGATATATCTTAAAGCCAAGGAAAGAATGCCTACCAAAAATTCAGCCTCTAAAAGGCACATGAAAGGAAACAGAGGGTCAGAAGCATTCGTGGGCTCAGAAAACTCCCTTTCCCTAGTAGCATATCATCCCTGCCAAGAAAGAGCTGCACGCCTGTGGGTTACATCCCCGTGGGTCACAGGAGGTGTTAGCTGGTGCGGCTGCCTAAGCCCCCGCTGTGCTGAGGATAAATAAAGGACTTTAATCTCCA
This sequence comes from Burhinus bistriatus, assembly GCA_013397275.1. Taxonomy (NCBI): domain Eukaryota; kingdom Metazoa; phylum Chordata; class Aves; order Charadriiformes; family Burhinidae; genus Burhinus; species Burhinus bistriatus. The sequence goes on from VYXH01003181.1 coordinate 471,229, forward strand.
GGGCTGGAATTCACACAAAAAGCTGGAAGTTAGAGCGAGCTCAAAGGCAAAGCTTGTCGCTCTCACATAAAACCTCCTTCTCTCTGCTTTCGCTTCCCTGCAGGACATCTCCCAGCTGACAAACCTCAGGGCCAGCGCAGACCCTGCTGAGATGACACCAGGTTTCCAGCAAGGGGGATGCTCTTCTAGTGCAGGGCAAGCAGCTGAAGTGCCGTCAGGAGAGACAAAGGCGCCTGGCAAACTTTGAGAAATGCCTCTCATTATTTACAGAATGACACAGGAAAACTTCAGACTGAAACAAGAAAGGCAATTAGTTTCCTGTACGGAAACAAAGAGACATCTGTGCCAAGTATGCTAACATATACACAAGGGGCAGGTATACAGTACATGAGGAATTTCTTCCAGCTGCAAATCCACCCCCAAATTCTCAAGTCAATCCTGAGTACTACGACGCTCAGCAATCCTCTTAAAAGTGTCCAGATGCTTTAATAACTTAATTCTAATCTTCTCAGACACCATTTTCCGTTTAACTGCTGAAGCACTGGAATAAGACAGAGGGGTCAGGAGCGAAGAGTCACAGTGGGGAATAGCAGGCCTGTTTTGGAAGTCCAGGATGCCCAGTCCAGTTATGCCAGTCCCAAAGTTATCACGGGTTTTGCAGGGTGCACCATGCATCGCCTGGACTTGGAGATCATGAGCAGGTTTACATGCCCCAAAGCATGCCCTCCCCCCTGCACTGCTTGCTTTCAGCCCCAGAGGAGTTGGAGTCAAGGTTGGACCTTGTAAACAGGAAGACCTGAACTTCACTGGTGGATTGGGCTGTTGGGCACGTAGCTCATGCTGTGTCAGATGCATCCAGACCCCACCAATGACAGCTTGGGTTTGTGCTAAAAATGCTAAAAAAGCTTGAGGTCTCATCCCCCAGAGTGGCTTGATTAAGGCAACCTCTTCCCAGAGGGCTGAAGGTTTTGATGGGTGAGATTTGCACCGGGAGGCTGGAGCAGCACTGGAACAGGCTGCCCTGAGGGGCTGCTGACTCTGCATCCTCAGAGGGTTGCAACATTCAGCTAGACCAAGCCATGGTCAAAATGATGTAGCACTGGGGATAGTTCCACTTTCAAGGAGAGTTTGTGCTGGAGACCTTCAGGGATCCCTTCCAAACAACATTTCCACGAGTCTAAGTCTGGCTTTAAAAGTGGCTTATCTCCATGCTGCGCTGGGCAGGTCCTGATCCAGCCTTGCTGCACGTCACTGCCCACCCCCAGATACCCCCAGCCCCCGCTTCTGACAGATTCCTCCAGACTTCCCATCTAAGCCAGCTACCTTTTAGACAACATTTTCTCAAGATTGTTTTAAACAAGAGAGGAAATTTTGGTGACACTTTAATACATAAAGTGCTTCTTATTTTCTCTATGCCAAAGAGCAGTGCTTTCTAACACACTTTCTGAGTTAACATCAGGTGTTAAACAGACGCACGCATTGTTTTAGCAGGAGCCCACGTTTTATAATAGGCTTTCTATCTAACAGCTTGATATAGCCTCTTCCATTAAGCATTTATTGCTAATGCATTGTAAAGTGTAACATGCTATATACGCTATTAAAGAATGAAGCTGCCATGTACTCACCCCTTAATAATGAAACACTTATGAACGGGAACCTTAGGTTAAGGAGTTGTGAATTAAGTTTAATCTCAAAGAGATCATCTAGCACTCTGCCAATATATTGCGGCGTACTCTCAGCTGGAGGGCTAGGACCCGAGTCCCCTGGGAAAGTGCTCCTTGACTTTGCTTTGGAGAAGACCTTGGCGAAAATGGTCCCCAAGCAAGAGTTCAGCTAAATATCACTGGCCTGCTGGAGATCCCGAAGAGCTCGCTTGAGCTCTTCCTCAGAGGGACTCCCAGATAGCCACATGCCCAGGTTATTGACTTTCTAATAATTCAATATAAAACCCAGTCATCAAAAACCCTTTTAGATGAGATACATCTCCACCTGAGCATTATCATAATTTTTTCCTTACTATTCAATAAAAAAAACAATTAACCTTTTTAAAAAATGGAGCAAACCCCCTTCCCCTGGCAAGTAGCAGGTTTTTTTACGCAATCTTTGCCTAGATAAGTGAGCCCTGGACACCAGGAGCAATGACCTGATACTATAGGGTTCAGCCACAAAGGCAAGCAGCGTCAAGACTGTTCCTTTGGAAAGAGAAATCATCTCAGTCTCTTCCCTCCTGCTTGTCGCACCCTGCCAGGGATCTATTTATACAAACACCGCTACACAGAAAGTCTTGCCTTTGTTCCTTTTCCCTGTTTATGAGTTGCTGAAAAAGCAAGCCCCACATCTCCAAACCCATTGCCCTGCAAACCCTACAGCAGGATCTTGGATCTGCATAAGGCAGGAGAGGGACTTTTGGTTCGTGCAAGAGATTGACTTTTTTTCACACCCACCCTGGCATTCAACAGCGATGGGACACCCAACTCCTGTATGTGTCCTCGAGGTTCTATATTTATTGGGGTATTCAGAGAGCTTGTTCTGCGAGGTTCAGCTAGGGATAACTCAGCTTCCACAGGGAAAAGGATGAGGAAGACTATGGTCTTCACTGGCACTTGCTCTAATTTAGCAAGCTCATGCCTGCTGGGTTTTTGCCCCACATCTTGAAATTAAAAACCACTGGCTTTTTCCAATGACAGAGCTAAGTGACAAACCCAAGACCTCAGTGACATCTCTAGGGCGAGCCCAATGGCAAGGAATTTTGGATGGTCTGGTGTTTTGCTACCCACTTTAACATGCTTTTAAACAAAAGCGCTCCAGGTGCCTAGAACTCCCCCAAAAAACCCTCAGATTCTTGTTGGGAGGAAGCCCAGTCCTGTGCCTGTTTGCTCTCCCTCCACATTACTGGTCGTCGCCTCAATGGGAGTTCAACATGAAAACACCCACGTGGTACGTAGGGAGACCTTCAGCACATGGTGAGAGAGGTTCTGTCAGGATTCCCCCCAGCCAGCCCTCGTGCACCCAAGATGTGCCACCTGAGGACAGTCTGCATCTTGGGAGGGAAAAGCAATGAGGGGCAGCCATGTGGTTTCCATATAGCCACAACAGCAGCACTAAAGACACAGCACCACAGGCTCCAGGGACAAAACACACACCTTGAGGGGTTGGTGTGGTTTCTAGTTGTGACCCCTGATGCCTCTTGGACACCCAAGGGCTCATATACAGGGATGGCCACAACTCATGAGGCAGATCCCAACTGGGGTCCTCCACCTCTCTGAGAGCTGCTCACACACACTCTCACCAAGCCTCTCTGGGACCCAGCAGCATTAGGGGTACTTCAGTTACACCCATGTGTTCAGCTGCTGCAACTAAATGAGGCACCTAAATTTACACAGAGACAGAACACACTTGGAAGAGATGGAGAGGATGAACCCTCTCATCACCTGCAAAATCTCTTCACAGTCTGCAAACATTTAAAAGAAGAGACTTCCACAGCTGACTGCTCCTTGTCCTGGAAGCCAAATAAAAAAAAAATACAGAGGTTCCCCCACCCCCCTCTTTAGGTGATGCATTTCCCAAACGTATTCCAAGTTTTTTCAAATGAAGAAGGAAAAGGTTCATCTCAGACTGACATACCAGTGCCCTCAAAATTCATGGCATGGAGCGCAGAGAGGCTGATTCCCCTTGGCCCACCAGATCCCACATGGGCACAGAGGACCCCATAAAATCTTCCCAGACATAGCTCTTCAAGCCCAGATAGGCGCCGGCTCTTGGTGAGCGCACCACGGTGTTGCCTTCCTCCCCCCATGACAATTGCCTTTCTTTTCGGTGCCCGTGGTTCCCTTTGTGTTTACGATAACAGAGGGATGCTTTATTGCATTTCGCCCGGACCGCTGCCATGGCAACCAGCAGTTGCTGCGCGCTGTAAAAATAACCCTCCTTCTTTGATAGATTTCACTTGAGTGAAAATAACCCTTAAAAATAGGTTGAAATTTCCATACTAACTCTTCCAGGAGGTTCCAGAGAGGCAAGGATGAATTGCAGGATCTGCTGATGGGACACACCATGCCATCCCAGCACTCTCCAGCCTTGGCACCGATCTTTTGCAGAGGAGCCCGTGAGGGTGCTTTTTGGGAGCCACCACTAGCCAGTCCCCCTGGGTTATGGTGGTGCTGATGATATGGAGAAAGGGCCATGGCCACCATCATTCATGTCGCCCATGGTGCAGTTTCTGCACAGCCACATCAATAGATGGGCCAGTGGATATGGTGGATCTCCAGGGCTTCTTCGTATTTATTGCAAAGAGAAGAGGTGCTGTCCCCTCAGTGCCTGCCACAGGGGCCTGGTTGGGATAAAGCTCAGCTTTATTTTCTCAGCCCCTGTGCACCATGACCTCAAAAAAAGGCTTTTGACTTCTCCAGGGCTCAGCGACCCTTTGCTAGGAGCTGATGCTCTTCATCAGCACATAAGCATTTTAGAGTTGGCCATCACTGGGAAGTTTCAGCACAGGTTTTGGATGTGTAGATCACAGCACGTGGATCCTGGTTTCAGCTGGGATAGAGTTCATTTTCTTTCTAGTGGCTGCTATGTTTCAGACTTGTTATGAAAGGAATGTCAATAATGAATACTGTTTTAGTGGTTGCCAGGTGATGTTTATATTAGTCAAAGACTTTTTTCAGCTTCCCATAGAAGCTGAGAGTAAGCATAGACAGAACAAGTTGGCCAACGGAATATTCCATACCGTAGACGGCGTACTCAGTATATAAATGGGGGTTGGCCAGGGGGCAGGAATCCACGATCACTGCTCAGGACGGGCTGGGCAACCAGTTCACCGGGTGGTGAGAGCAACTTGTGTTGTGTTACTTTATTTTGCATATTCTTTTACCATTATTATTCTTATTATTGTTATTGTTATTTTCCTTTTCCCTTATTGTTCGATTAAACTGCCTTTATCTCAACCCACGAGGTTTTTTTCCTTTTCCCTGCTTTTCTCCCTCTTCTCCATACCCTTCTGGGCAGGAGGAGGAGAAATGAGCAGGAGGCTGTGTGGTCCTAGTTGCTGGCTGGGGTTAAACCATGACAACATGAAGAGCCAGCATTGGATCCCTCCCCGAAACAAAGCTCCTCTCATGCCTGGGAGAACTGTAATGGCCATCTCTTCAGAGGCCCCATGCCCAGACTCTCAGGGGCAGCAATCCAGCGAGATTCATGGGCACAACACATGCTGATGCTAGGAGAGGTTCAAGTCTCCCTTCTTTGCTTCAGATCATCTGTACTTGTCCCAGCCAGCAGAAAGATATTCAGAGCACTGCTCTGGAGCAACAAGGGTGTTGCTTTCATGCCCACTCTTGACTCATCCTCAGCCAGGAAGGCCTTTTTTTCTTTTTTGGCTCATTTCTTTCCTTTTGTTTTCCCAACCACTCAACTCTTCTTCCTCCGAATAAAAGCCAATTCACATTTTAGAGGTGGTCCCCGATTCCTCCCATGAGTTTAGGTGAGTCGAACCATAAGAAGTGGAGTAATGAGATTATGATTAAAAGCACACCTTGATAGTGGGGCATCCATCAAGCTGTCATAGAAATCGTATCTCAGAGGCTGCTCTCATCAATCTGACCTTTCAATTATTACCCAGAGTTCATGACTCTAAGTGTATATAATTCCTACCTCAAATCTGAGAATACACGCCTTTGTTTTTTTGGCTTGCCTTGTGCATGGCTGTGTAAGGTCTCCTTCACCAGCACATCAGCAATGCTTCGCAATGCAAATTAACTTGAAATAGCTCTTCTCTCACCCAAAAGATTGGGAACAAGATCAAGACACCACCAGGGCACCAGAAGGCAGCTGTTTGAAATCTTTATCAATGTCTTTTTGGCTTTTTCTCAGCTTTTTTAAAGCCAGTGACTGCTAAGGCTAACTCTAGTAGTGCTCACAGCCCACACCCTTCTTTGGCACATGTCCCCACAGAGAGACAAGGCTGCTCCAACCATGCCACAGCACATCCCCAACAACAGGGAAGGCCCCTTCAATCCAGCCAGGACAAGCTTACACACGCATCAGCACAGGTAAGATTTTCTGCCCAAACACGACTGAAAAAGCTGCTTTTTGTGAGCTACATCCCAGCCAACGTAGTATTTCAGGAGTGGGATAGAGCCTAATTCAGCTTTTCATTGGCATCGCTAGAAGCATTCATCCACATTTTTCTAGGACCAGAGCACCACTTGCTTCCAACCAGCTCCATGCATCCCACCCCACCATCTGCCCAGTTTTGGGACTCTCAAGCTGAGATAAGACACAATTTGCTTGGCACCAGCCTGGCACCTTGCTGGATCCCAGGGAGTTTCCATAGGGCACAGAGTTACCAAGCCATGAAATCCTGCCTGGATCTTATTTGTACCTTAACACATGTAGGACATCAGGCTGTGTCCACAGGGAGTGCCCAGTGCCTGGGAACAGGGCATCCTCTTGCTCCCTGCTGGCTCTGCTAACAGAAGAACAAGAAAGAGCTGGCTCTTCCTAGGAGAGCGAGTTAGGAAGTTGTTCCTAGACTGAATAAAACAAATTAAGCTATTTGCTTTATCTTTTTCCTCCAAAGGAACCATGTATTTTTAATAAGAGTAAATTTCCCTGCTATCTAGTGACTTTTCACAAACAAAAAACCACAACAGGCACATTGTGGGAGAAAAGAAATCCCTGGTTAGTAGAGAAAAGACAAAGGAAATAGAAATGCCTTGATTTGAGATCTTTGACAAATCCAGCCCTGAAGATGTTTTGCTGGTATTTCTATTATTGTAGGGTCTGCACAGCCCCCAATCACAGCTTTCTTGTATGAATAAATACTGAATGGAAGATCTTTTGCAAAAATCTCTGCACTGCTCAGATGACTGAAATTGTGGGAATTTCCATAACAAGAGCCTCGAAAACAACCCCAGAGGTTTTTAGTGTGTCTCTCAATTCTGCAGCAAAGGTGTTCAGGTGAGGTCAGGCGAGATCAGAAGAGATTCTGTGAGTCAAAGACACTCTCAAAAGAAGAAGCAGCTTTCACAAGTGACCCCGAGGCCAACGGGACATAAGGACATTTATCTGCCAACACCTGCTAATCCACACAGCCCTTCACAGTGAAGCTGAAGGTGGACTGAATACCTGCTCCCACACCATAGGACAAACCTCCTTCCATCGCAACCCTGCCCAGCTGGCATCACTGCAGACTCATTTCTAAGCCACTATCATTACTGGCAAAGAAGACACCTTCTCCAGAGAAAATGCTTAGCAATATTTCAGGCACAATCTGCTTTAAAAGCCTTACTTAATGAAAGATTAAGGGTGAACAGTAATGCATCCCCAGTGCCCAACCCAGTGGTGGGTGAGGACAGTTGTCTTCAAGACAAGCGCAGGACAAGAATGTATTGGCCGTGCAGCCATCACGGTCTCTTTTTTGACACAACCTACTTCACCAGTCCCACAATCTGCACTGCAGAACTCTGAGCACTGTCCCACCAATTTCAGTTTAAGTGCCTCCATAGCATGGATTTCCCAAAAGTCACCCAAGAAATTTCATCTAGCTGAGGGGCCAGATGCCTCTGCACCATGCTGCTCAGTGCGAGCCTTGAGAAGCGGAGCCTAGCACTCACAGTCTAGCTCCTTGTGCCTTGCAAACCTCAGCCCCTTCGAGGCTGATTCCATCTTGCTCCTGGAAGTCCAGTGCAGGTTCGCCTCTGTCCACAGAACAGGTCATATAGCCACACACCATCACTGTCCTTTCTCTCCTATCTGGTAGTCACATAAAACAAGCAGTCTGGAGGTCACTAAACCTGCACTGTGGCCACAGGTTGCTCCCTCACAGCCTGGCCTCCTTCACATTTCTCATGTCAGAAGAATTGTGAAGGTCCTGGATGACAGGACCAGCTGGAGCACTTCTGCCACTCAACAGAGATGAAACCTCCAAAAGCTCCACTTCCATTTTCCCATATTCTCTGCCACTTCCCAGACCAAACTGTCACTCTCAGGAATCAAGTCTCTGCTGTCTTAGAGAAAGCCATTTCCTTTACATCTTCATAATATCCCAAAAGGAAGAGGCTAATTACAGTTATCACCTCTGGCTGCTATACTGGCTGCTATACAAAATGAACTGATGGGCTTGTGCATGCATATAGCAGACAGTGTCCACCTCATCTGACACAAAATTCATTGCTGGCAAAAGGCAGCCCCTTTGGCAGTGGCTGGGTGGGGAGGAGAGGGCACAAGCTGTGCTGCTACCAAGAGGAAGTTCCCCCTTTCACAGGACCAAAGGGACAGGTGCGCTTCCATTTCACCTCCATGCAACCAAAAAGATGCTTAATGCCTCCCACAAGGTGGTAACCGCAGTTGAGCTATGCTGTGCAGGAAGGCTCTAATCCTGTGTTAATTTATTTTATCAAATTAAAAAGACGAGCATCCATGGAACACCAGAGACCTCCTGCTCTCAGGGTCCCAGCAGAAAGCTGCATGATCCCTTTGTAAAGAGGGTTGGGGGGTTGTTGTTTTTCTTCTTTTTTGCCAAGAATATAAAATTAATAAAACAGGATTAAGGGAGATATGGTTTTAACTGATTCCTTAATCCCAGAGAATAATTAATGAGAGCAATGCACCACTTGGCTCGACTCTCCCCACATTTGAATAATAAATAGCATCCACCAAAAGATAAAAAGCAGGGGGAAAAGGGAGCAAGAAGAAGGTTGAGCAGTAAATTCTCAATACAAAGAGCTTTTGCCATACATATGTATGCATCGCTTTCTGGTCTTGGATCCAGAAAATACAGAATGGAAAAAAGCAGAGACCAGTTCTGGCCACACACAGATGTGTTAAACTAAGCCAAGATTCACGGGAATCTCCACATGTTTAAGAAACAAAATACCACTACAAGTCTAGATAAATTGCCCACGTTAGGCCCTTATGCTAACACCAGTCAAGACTGACTTGGGTATTGTGATACCAAAGCAAGGAGCTACCCTCAGCCAGAGCCGCTCGCTCTTACTATGCCAGTCTGCATAAATACATAACTTGATCTCCTGCAACACTCATCCTCGAGTTCCCAACCCCACCATGTGCCAAAGACAGATCTGGTCTACTACAGAAGAAGCTCTGTAAAGATGCCGCAGATGGGATTTAGGCTACTGAATTTGAGCCATCTAATAGTTGTATAATAATAATAATGTAGGGTCTTCTAGTCAACGGAGTATCTGGGGTCCTCCAACTTAGGCGCCTATTTTACAGTAGGAAGAACCATCTTTTGGAAGGGTCCCACAGAAAGGCAAGGAGCCCTCTGAGACTGAATACCTCTTTTCAGTTCACTTGGGTCCCTACTGCCTTTTAGGGCATGCCTTCCTGTTCATCACTCTTTCTTAAGCTTCTTGACTCCAAGGGCAACCAAAAATGCTATTTGACGATCCAGAGTAATTTTTTAACTAATACATAGATACCAATGGTGGATCTATATCAGGCTTTCATATGACATCACCTCGACCTGGCCAGGACCAAGGCAGCCCACGTTTGGGGATAGAATGCCCTGGATCCTAGAAGAGCATCTTTGTTTTGGAGGCCCACTCCAGCTGACCAAGCAGGGGGTCAGAGACATAAAGAGGAACATCTGAATAAACACGGCCTCATCCCTGTCTGCAGCCCTTGTTAAGGCAGGGCTTTGCTTTGAACTCCTTCTTGATGAAATGATTAATGAATGTCATGCAGACCTCTTCCCTTCCTTCCTCTGCTTTCCCTTGCCACACAGAGCAATACCAAACGAGGTGATCATGACAAACACAGCTCTAATTCTTTATTAATATTAATAAGAGGCAACCTTTCCATTGACACCAGAACCCGAGCGTGTGTTGGCAGGGAGGGGATAACACTGCGGCAGTGACATTTCTTGGGTAGGCGATTTTTTTTTATTTTATTTTATTTTTATCCTGTACCTTCCCATCCTCCCCTTTAATATGGGCTAGCGATACCTTGTACAAACAGAGGAAGGAAGAAACTGATTAAATAGCAGAGTTGGAGCATAATGAAAGAAAAAGCCCACTGCAAACATGTGCTGATTGTTTTAAACGGGAGGCACCGGGAGGTGGATTTCAGGTGATACCGCAGTGGTTCCTCTCATAATCCTAGCTCAGGCAGCATTACAGCTTTCAAGCTCGGAGCGAATTTCATCCGGTCCCCACTGGTGGGGAAAGAGGCTTAGGCAGGATAGCAAACCTCAGCCCCACCTCGGGCCATCACCAGAGCAGGGCTGGGAGAACTGCAAAGCCATGCAGCTCCCCTTAGCTAAAAGGGGCCTTTTCCTTGTGCCGCCGCACCAAAACAGAAATATTAAGAGTAGCCGTACGGACACATCTATTTCACCTTCAGGTACTCATCAACACACATACTCACTGCTCATGTTTGGCCTAGCTTGAGAGATGAAGAGGGAGATGAGTGTCTTGCACACTCCTCAGGTCACCTGCAAGATTTGCACCTTCACGTAGCAGCTGGAGGTGGGTTCACATGAGCACCCACCTCTTGGGATGTGCACTGGGTGAACGAGCATAAGGTTTGCAGGGTGAGGAAAGCAGTTTGTGGGAGAAGCCATCCAATCCATAAGGAACAGAGACAACCAGGTCCCCCTATTACCCTGGAGGAGCTGAGGCACATTTCTCCAGCTGAGAGGATGATCACTGAGCACGGGCAAGAGCCGTGGGCAGGCAGGGCCTACAGGCTTCCTTCACTGTCTGCTTGTTGATTTTCTAGGTTTCCCCATCCTAATTACTGCAGGATTGCAGGGTGAATTGTATGGAGAGAAGCCCCTGGTTCTCAGCTGAGTACAACTTCTCTCTCTCTCTCTCTCTCTCTCTGTGTCTCTTAAAACAAATAGATTTTCATTGAAATCAACATATCTTTCTGAATTGAATAGGTTTTCATGGGGACAATAAATTTCTTCAAAACAATGCATTTTTATTACAACATATTTTTGTTCAAACCAATACTTTTTGACAACCAGATATTAATGACCAGGCCAAAGCCATAAATTTGCCTCAAACTATGTGTTTTCTCATGGAAGGAAATAATTTTTCTCATACAAATACATTTTTATTTGAATCAATCCTCTTTTTCCACCCCCCAAAATCATATGTATTTCTGGGAGGGAAGCAAGAAAGCTGCATACCCAGGAAAGGCCCTTCATTTCAAGAGGGATCGAGTATTTGTGAGGGCTGTCTCACTCCCACCCTCCCAAGCCCAGAAGCTCCACAGGTCGCTTGAAGCTTCGACATAAACTCTGGTTTTCCCATTGCCAGCATACCTAAACTGTCACCCGGCTTCTGGTAGGTCCTACGGAAATGTAGCTTACGGCTCGCTCCCCTTGCTTTCCTGTTTGCTATCTGTTTGAAATCATGTTTACAGAGCCTGGTTAAAATAATCCTCTCTTGCACTTCTCTCTGCACTGTGGCTTAGCCCCGTGCCTGCCGAATGCAATGTGGCACTAACCCGCCCCCACATTCCCTGGGCAGACGCGTGTGGTCAGTGATGCTACAGGACCCCTGGGTCTCCCCACCGCCCCTTAGCAATGTCTGAATGTCTTCCCCAGGGAGCTAGGCAGGGAATAGCGGGTCTCAGCCTCTCTGCTGGATAAACCACACAGGGGAATGCCCCCGTGCGCATCCCGGAGTGTCTCAGACTTCACCGCAAATGCAGCTTGCCTAGCCCTGGGACTGATCCTGGGATGAGGGATAGTGTGGGTGAGGGTTGTCCAAAGAAACCGTGCACCGTGCAATGCATAAAATAGGATTGGCAGAGGATGAGGGCAGTTTGAAGCCCAGGAGAGGGAGGGCTGCCAGGTCAAGGGTCCCTGCACGGGGCAGAGGTGCCCAGGCAGGGCAGCCCACGCCAGCTGTAGCTTGTGGGGTCCATACGGACCTGCTGGGTGGCTGCAGGGTCCCATGGCAGCACAAGCACGGTCGCAGTGACTTGCTCAGCTCACCTGGGTAAGTCCCGCTGCAGGCACTGGGATGGCTGGTGTAGAGCTGGTTCAGGCATGTGTGTTATGAGCAGAAATCACAGCCACGCTCAGAGGGGCTTTCCCTTAGCAGATCATCACCATCACCTTTGAAGAAGCATTGGATTGCTCTTTGTTTTGGGAGACAGTTTCATCTAAGGTAGCTGCTGCAAGCTACTGGGGACACGCACAGGGGACAGACATGTATCTGTTTAGTCCTGCATCTCTCCTTGTAACCCATCTCCCAAACCTCCTTGAAGTCTACGCGAGGGGTCCGAGCCCCCTAGGGACAGCCCTTGATCACCAGGGATGCAGGTCCTACACGGCCCCAGCCCTGCCCTTCGGTGGGCTGAGCCCAGCAGAGCTCAGCACTCACCCAAAGCACAAGACGTCCAACTAATTTCAGCCAGACAGATGCAGCTCCAGCAGTGCAGGCCAGAGAGGGGCAGGAGGAATGGGGACACGGGGTAGGCGGCAGGGTTGAGTTTGCTGGAATTATAAAGGCTTTGGCTGCTACTTTTGCTACTGATTCAAAGCAAAACCAGGAGCGAACCCCTTATCCTCTCCAGACCCCTGTTTCGCCAGCTGACCATCCCAATCAGACACGGCCCCCCACTTCAGCGGCTGCCCACACTTGCACGCCCCTGAGCCCTCATCAAGAAAAACAATTTTTTGGGGTAGCAAGTAGCTGCGTTCAACTGCTTCAAGCCACATTTCAAGCCTGGGCCTGGGTCAGAGCCCGGGGATCCCAGGGCACTTCCAACATCAGGGGCTGACAAGGGTTCATTTCCCGTGGCCCCCATTGGCCACTCTTTGTTGAGCTTCCACAGTCCATGTAAACATGCTAATTGCTTGGGCTCAGCACAGGGCTGGATGCCGCGCTGTTTGTTTTCCATTGAATAGGATTAGGGATTCTGACACCAATGATTAATCGCCATGCTGCAGACGGCTGACGAGCCCGGGGAAGGCATCCTCTCCGAGCGGAAAGCGCGCACAATCTCTGCCAAGCAGCTGCCGCTGACTTCTATCTAACCCTCTGCATCTTGCCCTTTATCTTCCCTCTTCTTCCAAAATGTCTCACATTTCACCAAGCCAACCCTGGGCTCCCCTGCGGGCAGGAGGAGAGGGGGCCTGGGCACCCCCAGAGACGACGAGCAGCCCTGTGCTCAGCCGCCGTGATGCCCTGTCCTCTGTGCCACTTTCCTGCATCGGCTCATCCCCTGCGTCCTGCACTGCCAAGACCCTCCCAGCATGCTGCAACGCCTCAGCCAGCCCTTCTCAGCTGCCATCCTGATGGCTGGGGAGATTCATGCAATTTTTCCAGCTCCCATCACCCTGGCATTGGGGCACAGCAACATCTCTATTCGCACGCAGCAGCCACGTCCCCTCATCAAGCTCTGCAAGGCCACCAAGTGCCCCACCGGTGTTTGAGCCCATGGACTGATACCTGCATGGAGGACCCAAGCCCCCAGGAGGGGACAGCCAAGGCAGCCTCCTTCACAGTGTGAAATATCAACCCCTCAACTTTTTGCACTCACAGGCAGGTACGGTCCCACCGGGGAGACCCACACTCTGCAGATGAGCCTAATGCTCCCACTTCCCAGCTGTAAGGGCTGGATGTGCAGCATTCCCGCAGCTCCAAGCTGCCCCATGCACACCAGCAGCCCTTCTCTGCAAACACACCGCAGGGCACTGGTGAGGCCACCCAGTCCGAGAGGGACTGTGTTCAGGCATTAAGGTCTGAAGGGGTTGTGTCCCACGCTGCAGCTCCTGGTCACCTCTTTGGGTTCCTGTTATGCTCCCAAACGCAACTCCAGCATCCTTTCTGCTTGCCATGCCAGCTGCTCCCCTTGCTGCAGCCCTTCCCCTCCCACATAGCACCCGGCGTACCTTTGCCTCCACAAATGCACCCACTTTTCAGGGCTGTGCCGAGCCTCCCCTTGCACTTGGCCCTGCTGACCCTTCCGCAGACAGCCAGGGTTAAAGGTGCCCTGCAGCATGGGCACGGGGCACCCAGCACTAGTTCCCAGGCACCTTCAAACTCCAAAGGAGCACCAGGGACCTGAGCAGGGCAGAAAAAAGCAATGGAAGTGCTGAACGCCTTTACCACCTCCACCCTCCACTCATGGTTTCAGCGTGACCTCCGGGCTCCTGTTTTCCCCAACAGGACAACAAGGAAGACGGGGGAGAGGAGGAAGGCTGCAGAAAGCAGCCTTGCGGGAGGCAAAGCATGGCCTCAAAAAGTTGCAACCTTTGCGTTTACCTCTTCTCCTGACCTTGCAGAAGGAGTGCTAGAGGCAAATCCACCCATCTCTGCCGGTGCCTTGTGCGACATACTGTCACTCAGACAAGCGACGTTCTTAATGGGTTTGTGGGAAAGGCCTGGCCTGCCTTTCCATCTGTACCTTCTGCCGGCTCCCCTCTCCAGCACTGCCTCCCCATACGACATTCCCTTGAATTATTTAGACTGGTAAATCTTCCTGCATCTCACATCTTTAGTCCATCTGTTAGCCGGGGCTTTGCCTTTATAGGAACTGTCCTTTATGCATGCCGGCATCTGTCAACAGTACACTTGCCTCTTTTATTCATGATCTTCCGTGGGAGATGGTACAAGCTGCAGAAATGCCTCATTTCTGGTATGCATTTCATTTTAATGGAAGATTACATGACTGGGGCCCATTTTATTACTTCTTGCCCTGCACATTCATCCATCACGAGCCCCATTTGCTGAGCCTGCACTGGGACGGCAGCCATCAGCCTGCTCATGTCGGATTCCTCCCGTGCCGCTTTCTCCCCCTCCTTTGGGATGGGGAGGAAACGCATTGCGTTCGAGGAGGGGAAGGTTAGCAAAGGGGAAGCAATCCGCCGCCGGGGCTCAGAGTTAAGCCAGAGCAGTGGCTAAGCCAAGCAGGTTCTGGGAAACAGGCCCAGGAATCCAACCGGTCTCGCCCCAACCCGTGTTCACCTTCACACGATCCCTTCCCCACCCACACCACCGACGGGTATTGGGGGGCACGGCTGTCCGGTATGCCAGGGCTCTTTAGAAAGACCCCACACCCCCAAATAAACACACACACGCTCCTTGGTTCCTCCCCTCCAGCGATTCATGATTCCCTACACAACCCGCTCCTACCTTGCACACACACACTGCACACACGCAGCACTGGGAGCAGCATAAATAAGATCAATGTGAACCAGCAGTGGTAATTAAACTGCCGGTGGTATTTGCAGTCTCTCTGTCTTGTAAGGAAGGTTGCATGCAATTAGTGAAAACATTTTGGACTGGGAACAGTGCCAGTTTGCTCTGTCCTTTCTTTCAACTCCCATAGAAACTCGAGGACCCCTGATTATCCTCCAGACTGCAAAAATAAAACCCCAGTAAAAACACCCCACTTCTACGCTGCATTTCTCTGAATTCAGGGCTCACTGTGCCAGGAGGCAGCGAGCGGGGTCAGAAGAGCCAGAGATGGAAGTGACCTCTTCAGAGATGTGGGGACTTTCCCCAGCCTACAGTCTTCAGGCATCATGAGACACAGTTTTCCATTTTAACCTAGAAAACTGTGTGTCTCCTGAATAATCCCAGCCACAAGACCCTTCCTCAAGGACAACTGCTTCACCGTCTTGTTCACATGAGAAGGTTGCACCATTTCCACCAAAGACATGCTCTGAAAGCAGGTTAGGTCAGCCCTTGTGTCTGATCAGGATTAAACAACATTTCTAGCTTTACTTCATCTTAGACCGGTTTCCTAACCAAGTTATGTGAGCCAGTCCTCAGCTGGGACTCCAAGCCAATCCTTGGTGGGTTTCAAAGCATGAACCATAATCATCCCTGTTGGCTGGGATGCCAGTTCTGGCTGGGGAAGGAAAATGAGCAACTTTTAGATGACAAGGAGTCTTAACAGTATTTTTGTGCAATTTATAATATTAGTACATACCAAAAAAAATAGGAAAAATTGCCATAAATAATGTGCTAACTACCACAGCTGAAATTCAGGGGGAGAGAACCCAGACGTGTCTTGAGAAGAAATACTTAAGGCAACTGTCTTCAAACTGAAGAGGATGAGCTGGAAGAGGCTGAGCAGCTCCTGCAGACGGGGGACAAGCCCTAGCCAGCATCCGCTCCTACGCACATGCACGGCACTTTGGAGTCAGTGGAGAAACCTGAGAGTGAGAGCTACTCACTCAACAGCCAGGAGGAAGCAATACCACGCATGTCCCATCTGGCAAGAGAAACCAGCAAGAGCCTGGGCAAGCAGCTATAGCAGAGACTAAGGGAAGCAGAGAAAACATGCTCAGATACATTTAATGAGGTTGCTTAGCTGAATGGTCACTGTAATTTTAATTTAGTATTCAAAATAACCTTAACTCTGTCCCTATTTCCCATCCAGTGCCCCTCTCTAGTAGATACTCTCCATATCGTAACTAGTCCACCCTGATGGCATAACTCAGCAATTTCCTTTCAGGAATCAATGAGAACAAATGAAAATTTAATACATTCTCCAGACAACCCAACTCCCTTCTCTCCCTCATGGTAAATAAATAATGTGCTAGTCAAATGATGGATGGAGTGCTCGGAGATCAGTGGCCGAGCCCTATTAGGGGCTGGGGAGGTCGGTGAAGTGGAGATGTGGTCTAGCACAGGATGAGGTGGTGGCCGTGGGTGATTTGAGCACATAAAAAGAAGCCAGGAGTGAGACAGGAGGCGCAGGAAGGTTTCTGGTTGATGCAGGAAGGGGGCATGGAGCAGACTGGGCTGTCTCATTATGGATTGCTGCACAGGGGTTATTTGGTTTTGCTACCGCAGACACGGCTAGATCCAAAGCCCAGTGCTGCCAATGAAAAAAGACAAAGGCAAGAGATTTTGCTGGATGGCAGGTAGGTGTGAGATTTTGGCCTGTTTGGCAAGAAGCAGATGGAGGAGGCAGAAAATAGTCTGGAGGATCTTCAGCCTGCACAGGAGAGGGGCAATCGAGTGCAGATGCACTGCAGATCTGTCAGAGAAAACGGGGAAGGTGTGTGAAAAAGTGAACCCAGAGCAAAAGCATTAGGGAGGTGGGACCTGACTGCAATGTCAGCTGGACAGGAGAGAGCTGAAGCTTCTCGCTTTCTTCCCAGCGTGGGTGATCTTGCACAACCTGTATTCTGGGAGACATGCTTGTTAAGGAATTCTACTTCACCTCAAACAAGATGGGGAGATTTGCCTTTTTCCTTTTGCCTGTGAGATGCATCCCTGGGGCTCCTCCAGGACACAGCCAGGTGGGGTCAAGGCAGGGCTTTTGAAGATGGAGCTGTGATGCACGAGCAGGACCCGCTGGAGAAACAATTATCAACCTGCAGCTCGCAAGGCATATGGTGGACAGAACAGATGGTGGTTGCCAGGGACATTAACCTGGGCCCGATCTCCACATCTTCACTAGGACAAGCAACTGGCGTTCATTAACTTGTGTTAATCCGTATTTTCCAACCCAGGTTTGGGACTCACATCCAGGAGTGTGAGGGAGTGCTGCTGGCCCCATTTCTCACTGCA
The DNA here is from genome assembly GCA_013397275.1 of Burhinus bistriatus. Classification (NCBI taxonomy): domain Eukaryota; kingdom Metazoa; phylum Chordata; class Aves; order Charadriiformes; family Burhinidae; genus Burhinus; species Burhinus bistriatus. Next base: position 488,742 of record VYXH01003181.1, read on the forward strand.
AGACACTAAATTAACACGTCTGTCCCTCCCAGACGCTGGGTCTCAGCTGATATACGTGGTCCTGATCGCATCCTCCTCTCCCACACCACACAGCTCTGGCTTTCAATCCTGTTGAACTTCAGGATGCACAACAAATAGTGCCCACTCTGCCTCGTCCCACAGCTCTGCTTATCTGCTGAGCCGACTGTGTACCTCCTTATCTCTGGGGAGAGCCTCTGTGTAAATATTGCTGTAAATTCTTTGGCTTCCCATCCAAGTAGCGCTGCTCTTTAATGCCTTCCTTGTAAGACCTGCTTGCCCTGCCCCAAGCCATTAGCTGTAACAGGACGTTAATAAGGAGGGGGTTTGGTATCTCTAAGGGAGGTTGACCTCTTTCACTAGAAGCAAGGCACCCATTACAGAGCAATGATAAATCACAAGCCTTCCACTCCTTCCCCAGCAGACACTTCTTTGCATGCATAAACACACACAAGAGAGGCACACACGCTCCCTGCATTAACTCTGGCAACACCCAAAAGCCCTGCCAAGCCAACGCGTATGGGACCTGGGGCCACAGGGCCTCTCCAGCTGGTCCCCACCAGCTCTCCCCTGCCTCCACGCATCCTCACAGCACAAGGCACCCTCCAGCCTCTGGGTCCTGGCGTGGTCCCCCTTGTGTGTGTCTTAGCTACACCCACACGTGGCTCCTAGCAAGGGTGTCAACACTTGAAGCTATGTGCTGCCAGAGACACCACGGATGTTCACACAGAAGCAGGCAGACACCCAATGGACTAGGACAGGATGAAGAGATTGTCCCTGTGCTTCCTCCAGGGTGGGACAGCAGCTGTGTCCCCATCACCTGCACCAGCCACGGTGGCTGCTGCAAGCCCTGTGGGACAGAGCACAGACCCTACCCACCGCTTTCCTAAGCAGGCAGTGTTTCTCTAGCCAGCCCATTTTCCATTATATTGAGGAGCTGTTGTGTTTACTGTTGAATGCAAATATTGCCAATTGAGCTGAACCAGGAAGGAAGACACAGCAGATCCCATAACCCAAGTATAAACCAGCACAGGGAATGGTACACACCAGCAGAGACCTCTGGATGTCACCAGAGTGGGGCTGCCACTGTCCCTGCCCCCAAGTACTCTAATCCTTCTGAACCACTCCCAGATTCACAACTACAGACCAGTAAAGAGATTTACAAACACTAAGCCTCCAGAAATTTTCCTGACATCCTTTAACACAAGTTGTTCCCCCGTGACAATCAGTTCTTAAAAACCTTCTTCCATTCCACTATTTTTTTTTTTGACATAAAATAAAAAATGCACTTGGAGACCTTGCTGGCTTGAGCCCTCAGATTCAGACTTCAGTAGCTGACAACCATGTTGTTTTCAGTGCTGCTGTTTTTTCAAGCAAGCAAGGAAAAAAAAAAAAAAAGAAAGCACCAAAAGCGAAAAATTTGGCTGAACATTGACATGTTCCGAGAAAAATTCTACTCTGGCAGAAAAGAAAAAAACAACGCCCGTTTGACAGAGAATTGCTTTTGACAGCAAACTATTGACCAGGTCTAACAAGCGGGCTCGGACCTGTTAGAGAAGGAGCACGGGTTTCCTCATCCATCCCGCAGCCCGCTTGTAGCACGGGAGTGTTGAGTCAAGCTGGCCGCTGTCTGCATTAACAGCCAATTTGCTTTCAGCCCTTCGCAGCAGAGCTGGAGAGCATCCGAGCGCCGCGCACATCCTCGCCCGGGGGTCGTGCTCCCGTGCAGCGGTTGGAGCAGGGGAATGGAGCATCTTCCCAGCATGCCCTCCTCCGCGCTCGTAAACAGCCGCCTCCTCTCGCAGCCGTCTCTGCTCATCCTTTAATTACGTTAAGGGAAGATTTCTGCTGAGTCCAGCACAAAGCTGGATGCACGGCTGCGCAGGGAGAAGCGGGGTGCTCCTCCTGGTCCTGGCCCTGCTCATTGCATCCTGATGCTCTGCCTCAGTTTCCCTGGTTTAACGACAGTGCTCATCACCTTCCTGGGGAGCAGCCACACACTGTTCCTATCATCTGCTTGGAGTTAAATACTAACCCACCCTCACAGCAATTTTTTTTGCTTAATTTGAACAAACAAATTTGAAAAGTCCCAAATCATCACCAGCCAATTCAGAGCAACAAGTCTGATCAGAGCAGACTTCGATGATTGAAGGGTTGGACACAAACTGCAGGGGATGGATGGAGAAATCCCCTCCATTTCTGCCCCGCTGCCATGGGTCCGAGCATGGCTGTTTCCCCTGCTGTTGCTCTATGTTGGACTACGGTTGTTGCATTTAAAACTTCAATGCTTTTCTGTACTCACCTCCTTCCTGCCAGCTCAAGGGCTCTCGCTCCCTGGGGCTGTCATTAATCGGTTGTGATCAGAGGTCGGCTATAACCCTTTCACAGCAGCCTCTTGACTTCACTCTCACCCTNATCAGGGCACACACTCATGACACAAAGCCAGGAAATCAGGGCTTTCTCACTTCAGACTCTGGAGCTGGTAAGTGACCTTGGGCAAAGGGCTGTATTTCTCCGTGCTTTAGTTTTCTGTGATACTTTAAAAAAAACCACAGGGGTGGAAAGAAGGATTGTATTTCTAATACGGGTACTGCCTCCCAAGATGAGTCCTTGAGGGCAAAATCTGGCTGTGACACCACTAGGAAGCCATGTCACCAGCTCTTGGTGGCAGGGATGGGAAGGTGCAGGCTGACCATGAGAGCTGGACCGAACAAAGCTCACCAGCCCTGCACCAAGCACACAGGTCACTGAATCGCTCTGCAAACAGGGGACCGACAATGGGGAATTCACTGTGGGATTGGGCTCCATCTAATTCATTTTTAAAAGGAATGAACACATGCAAAGCAGGCAGATCACAAGAACAGCCTTTGCGTAGTTCAAGTACTCCTATAAGGGCAAAGCCAACTTTACGTGACTGTGGAGAAGCAGCATGGTATGGAGGGGTTGGCAGCTACCCGGAGGCAAAGACCTCTGTGCTCTGACCCCATGGCTACCCCACCATGAGACCTGTTTGCTCCCAGGGCATTTGCATTCCCTGCCCCACCTGGAGCAGTTTTGCAGAGGGAGATCTCTCTCCCGAAGAACAACACAACAAGACCCAGGATTCAGCTAGGCACTAACGTAATATAAATAACCACAGAGCCACCAGAGGTGCAAATCCGCTTCACTCTTCTTCATGATAACACCCTTATAAAGAGATAGCTCATTTGGCAGATTATTCCCAGCCACGATGAGGGGAATGATAAGGACATTGGCTCTTCTAACAGCCGTTGGTAAATTGATGGGAGGTGGATTTCACACAAGCCCATAAAATTAAGACCTACAGATCAATCTTTCTTCATCTGTTTTCCTGCGATTGCCTGGCAGGCAAAAATATGCACAAGTGATGATGAGGTGTATCCAATCTTCTGCTAGTGGGAGACAGGTTTCCATTCAGGGCCAAGGCTTTGAGATGCCCATAAAGACAAGCCTCCAGCCTAGTGTGAAAGAGATCCTTCTACAACTCATTACACAGAGGGGCAAATCAACCCATGGTAAGTCATCAATTCTTCTCAGCCCCTCTACTGAACTAGTTGAGGTTGGCTGAGAGGACCTGGCAGAGAAGACCACATGGGGAAGGCTGGGGAGGAGAAGCCAGCACCAAGACATTGGCTAGGCCATGTTCTCTGCCTCTCTCGCAGTGTCCAGGGGTTTCTCAGCCATGGCCCCAGGTCACAGCATGAGGGTGCAGCAAAAGCATGCTCCACCTAAGCACTGCAGTGATGGACGGCTAACGTATCTGGTTGTCATATGGATACAGGTGAGTTGCCAGCTATCTACATGTTCGGCTTCCCAGCCAGATCCTTAGCGGGTGAAAACTAGAAGGTTTTAGCCCAACCCCATGGAAAACTGGACCCTTACTGGGAGCTTTGTCCCTCCTGGATTCTTAAAACTGCACCACTGAGAGGGAGGCAGCACCGCCCCCACTGTGGGCCGAGTGAAACAGGGGGTACCTCTGGTCCCTGGTAAGAGAGCTGGGAAATTATGTCCTGACATACACTTAAGTTTTTAATCCATTTTATCAGGACACTTCTGAGTGCTGTCACAGGCAGTCAAGTTGTTCAGAATTGGGTTTAGCAGCAGGTGGGAATGCCACGTGAGCTAAGCACAAGTGCGAGGGCCTCAAATATGAACTTATACCAGGGACAAGTTCACATTGACTTTGGAAGAATATCAGGCACGGTACCTGCTGGAGTCAGGGATCCTCTCCAAGAGATAGGGAAGGCCTCAGCAGGCACTCAAGCAAGAAACTTCTTCTACAGGCACTAATGCTGTAAATAAATGAATTCAGGGGTCAGTGGTGGCTGAGAAGTTTGAGGAGAGAGGCAGGGATCAAGGGGCATAAGCACCACATGGGGCAGAGCTAGGATGGCTTAGGACCCTGGCAGTCTCCTCTTCTCCTTCTCTATATTGGAGCAGGGAAAGGAGGGACAAGGGCAAGCAGAAGGAGGGGTGAGGGCCAGGCAGAAAAGCCCCGCGAAGGGGATGAGAAAGAGGCCAGAGGGAGCAAAAGTGAACATGGAGTAGGTGAAGGGTGCTAGGACCAGCTGAGAAAGGGATGGTGGTTACAAATCCCACCTGGAAAGCCAGATCAGCCTACATCAAGTCTTCCCAGTCGCACAGCTGTTCCATCTAGATGTAGCCCCAGCCGCTGGAGTCAGAGGCTACAGGTTGTAGGAAGCATCCCGTAGAGTTAATAGGTTTCTTAGCTGTAGCTCTTCTCAACAATCCCTGCTTTGCTGGTAGGAAAAAGCACAAAAAGCAAAGGCTGCTGCATATTCTTTCCTAGTAGTATGCAAGTATTAGTCTATCTGTACACTTCTAGAAGCTGGTGGAGTTCAGCACCAGCTGCACTTCCCCAAAAGAAGACATGGTTTTGTGAAAAACAGGGGCATTTATAACTGTGTGCTTCTAGGAATCATTTGAGCTGGGATCCCCAGGAAGCCCTTGCATGGGTTAACTCCCGTTGAGAAGAGAGCATCAGAGAGTAAGGACCACTGGGACCCAAACAAACAGAACTGCAAAGATCTCACTCGTTGGCAGCCAGAATTTGGGCTTTTTAACAAAAAGTTGCTGTTCTGGCCATGTTGACTCCACTCACCCTCCTGGCATGGAGACAGGACCTGAGCAGGTCCCTTCATGGAGACCACCTCCTGGTCCAGCCACCAAGTCCTGGAGGATGACACAGCCCCTGGACCAGATTTCAGACCTGGAGGGGGGCTCCAGCCACCAAGCAGTATGTTTGGGCCCCTCTCCTGCTTACACTACTACCAGTTGCTTGGCCTCTGGAAAGTTAGACTCGCTCTGTGACAAAGCTCAGCTTTCCAGAGCCAGGTTTAAACGCTTCAGTCCCTGGAGCCTTGCCTGAGCTGTCACCAATGTGAGGGGGAAGGAGAAATGTACTGTCAGGAAACGTAATCTCTGAAAAGTGCAGAAATCCAACTGTGGGAGGATTTACAGGAGTTCAAAACTAAGGGACGCCAGGAAAGACAGCTAAATAAACACATAGATCATGCGCCTTGAAAGCTGATGTCAAGATCATAAAAAATCAACTCGATTATAGGAGAAGACAGGTGGCGATTGGTGCAACCCCTACGCAACGTGTCCTGGAGCCTTCGGCTGGCCCTGTCCACTGGAAAAGAGCACCCAGCAGATGTTTTCCTGATTACAAATGCTGTATAATTTATAATCCACAGCCTTGCACTTAAAATGATCCCAGAGCTGTGTCAAGGGAGGCCAAATCCTTCCCATCCATTAACACAACCAGTCCCCATCACTTCCCAGAGAACAGACTTATTCCCATGATGTGTTAGGGGCTGGGTGCACTCAGCAACAAGTGTGGGACCTTAGAGGATTGGTTTGATGCCATCAGATACCTGCTTTTGAATCCTGATCCAGCATCACCAGGAACATCCACCATGCAATGGTAGCAGAGGTGTGTTGCTCCCAGGAAGAAAAATCCCTCTCGATGCTGTGCCAGGCTTTGCTAAGGGCAATCATAGACTCTCTTTGTCTTTTTCTCCCTCTTCAGAAGTTTACTGAGTCTTGCCAAGGTGTCTGTGAGAAGTTAGCAAGTGTTATGGCTCACATCGCTCAGAGTTTGGAGAACAGCACCTAGAAATGGAAAACCCAGCACTTTCTCCCCCTTTACAAAAATCATATGTAGAGGTCCAGGAGGGAAAATACCAAGCTATAAAATTGTTCTGAAAATCTCTCCTCATCTTGGCACAAAATACTGCTCCGTGCTTTGCTAGCAAAGGAAACTCAGCACCTCAAATGCCTGTTTTCGGCAACAAGAAAGAAACTTGTACCTGGCCAGCTGAAATTGCTCCAACGCCAGTGATCCCAGTGGCCTGATCTTCCTTGGCAAATCTCAGTGCCTCCCCTTCACCAACAGCCGATGCCATGTGCCCTGGGCTGGACACACAGAGTCCTTTCCCCGCTGTCACTTTGCAGCCACCTCGCATGAACGAAAGGGCACGCTCCCTGCTAGGATGTGCAAGAGCACGGCACGAAGCGGGGGGATTTCCACCCAAGAGCCAGAAGACCTGACAGGGTCTTGCACAAATCTGCCTCAGGTGGTTTCAAGCTTGAGTGCGAGCAAGATGGCTGTCTTTGGATGACACCCGTTGGCTCCCAAGTTACAAAGTGTTACTGGAACTGAGCTGATTAATCCACCGTGGGCTAGAAGGACTCCCCAGCTCCAATCCCTGCTAATCCACTGCTCCCTGTCCACGTGTCCACATTCCCATAGGTGGAAAGCAGAGTACATGCAGACAGCGCATCCCAGCTCGCAGCACTGACCTTCCCAAAGGAATTCTCACTGAGGCTGGGAAAGATGCTGAAAACATGCTCAGGGCAAGGGAAGGCCAGGCTGCACACCACGGGGCTCAGCCCGAGGCCCCCCACCTGGGCTGCCCTGCGCTGCCCCCAGCCCGGGCAGCCTGGCTGCAGGCAGCCCAAGCCAGCAGTCTCTGACCCCCCTCTAGTGGCTATAAAACATAGCAAAGTTCACGAACCCGCTACCAAAGCTGCCTTCTCCGAGCACAAGGCAGGGTGTGAGTGCTGGGACGCAGGGTCTGGGGTCAGCTGTCCCCACATAAGGCACAAGTAGGGCCATGGACCAGGAGAGGCAAAGCAGGTGATGAGAGTGATGCTCAGCCCAGCTCAAGCCCTGCTGCGAGGAGGATGCTGAGCGATGGAGAGAAGGTGATGCCAGGGCCACTTTCCAGCCTCCCTCCTCCATTTATTGAAAAATAAATAAATTTAAAAATAAAAGCACAGATCCTCCTCTGAGTCCCCATAGAGCAGTGGGGGAAGCCACTGGAGTCAATCTCCCTACACGGTATAGAGCCCTATGTGGCTCTGAGCCTGCTCTGGAGCACGGGACCTGCTTGGCAGGGAGCAGCCATAACCAAGGGCTGCCTGCACAGCAAGGCTAGAGGCAACCATGCCCCTGCTCGACCCCAGAGGCACAGCATCCTCCAGGGACAGTGCTGCAGCCACCTTCAAGTGGGGCAAAGGAACCAGGCAGCGCTTCCCTGCTGTAAGGCCCAGAGGAGACCCCGCTCCCTGATGCTGAAAGGACACAAGCTGGAGAGATAACTCTCCCATGGAGAAATGGTGGCCCCTCCAACAGCACAGCAGAGAGGCAATAGCATCCCCTGATAGCTTCTTCCTCCACCCTCAAGGGTGCAACAGAGGGACCAAAGCCGGATTCAGAAGAGGCTTTAGGTATCAACAGGCACAGCTGCATCAGCAGGATTGACAAGAGCATCTCTGCAGGGCCAGCCTCCCAAATCCCAAATGCTTTTCTGTGGCAGCATGCACACATCCACATATGTCCTCCCAAAGAGGCCCATCAGCTACGTACCCCTCCAGCATTCCTGAAGTTCATGTTCAGACTGTACCGTGAACATTGAACTAGATGCAAAATGATTGTTATAATAAGCACTGTAAAACATACTGATGCTTTTCAGCTTGGTTCCAAGGAAAGTGGCTTATGCAATTACACTGTAGGCTTGTGTGTTCCAATCACTTTGGAACCTGTCAGCTAATTTTAACCCAATTTAGCAGAGAGACAGAAAACTCAGATACTTTGTTTCACCGGGCTGTCAACTAAAGGACAGACACCTTCTTAGTGTCCTCCCTCGAGCAAAGCCTGCGGTATGAGCTCAACTCTTAGGACACACCAGAAACTCCCCACTACTTTAACAAGCAAGCCAGTGCAGGAAAGGGGGTTTACAAGAGCTCCCATCCCTCACCCAACCTCAAGACAAACCTGTGGGAAAGGTGCCTTTCTTGCCTAGCCACTTGCCTCACTTCTAAACACTAAAAGCCATCACATATCATTTTTCTCCGGAAGGTTTAATTCTTTGCATCCTAACTTCCTTGTAAATGAAAAAATTTCAGTTTTCTTTGGCCAGTGACTACAATCAAACACCGTGAAAAGAAAAAACTGAGAATGCTTTTTACTAGAAATGAAGTTGCTGGCATTTTTTCCTTTTTTTTTTTTTAATCCCTCACTAGAGAAGGGCAAGAAAATGAATTGAGCCTTTTTAGACAAAAGTGGAAAAAAATCTGATGAAGCAAAAGACAGTCCAGTCACATTTTGATGGAAGAAATGTTGTACCAGCTACAGTTGGCACCTGCCAAACATCTGACCTTGAAAGATCGGGCCAGGTTTAGCACGCACAGTACAGACAGGGTTTCGAAATAAGAGTTTCAGCTATATATAGGAACAGATCCATTTTCATTCTTTAAAACAAAATGCAGAAGAAAAGCCTTGGTAGTGCCAGGTTGTTTGGTAACCAGCATACCCTGGCAGCGCCAGAACGCTGACAATGCAGGAGAGCCCAAAGGAGGGAAACCGCTCTGGGGTACGTGGCGTGAGACCATGGTTAGCGTTCAGCTCTCAAAACACACTCTGCTTGTGTTTGGCTGTCGCTGTCAAGCTGAAATTAATCTTGCCTGGGCAGTCAAAATTTGGATCTGCCTTCGCCAGCCTCTAATGAAAAATGCATAGTGGCAAGCATCGGAAAATCCCTGACACTCAGCACCACAGGGTACATTTAAATAATTCTATGAATATAGATCAATAAAACTAATGTACTTATAGCCTCTGTGTGAAGTATTCAAACTAGAATAAAAGTCATCTTGTATTACAAAGCCTTGTATTAATTCTTAGCACCTATTGTTTTACATATTCAATTAATCTTAGTCGGCAGATAGCAACTCATACATGATATTAAAAGCACACGGCATGAGAATCTGTATTAGAGAATCCAGACATCTTCATAACCAAGAGTGAGCTTGGAGGAAGACGTCACTACAAGACCCCACTGCCTGCCTGCAGGCTGGGGGATAAGACACCACATGGGCTGGAGACACAAGAGGACAACTATGGCCGTGCTAGGACCTCCAAATCCCTCTGCATGCTCTCCAGGAGATCACACATCTCTGAGGGCTTCTGCAGACGGGGATCTCAATGTATCAAGAATGGGAACTGCAGGAAGCACCTTCACAACAGAGGTGGAATTGAAACGAAGACCTAGAGCAGGTATCCCTTGCCACTGGAAGACTCAACCACTTGCCTGTGATTTGCTTTCACTACCAGCCAGATGAGTGGAGGACGTGTGAGATAATCTGTAAGGCTGGACTAAGAGCCTTTCCAAGTCTTTGTCAGGCTGGTTTGCCAAAATCTCTCTATTGCCAGTGCCTCTCACTTAGCTGCATGGAAAAGCTGTTCATTGAATAGTTATTTTGGAGAGCTCTCCAGGGAATTTGGAACAGAAATCTGTTGGACCTAATAAAGCATTACATTAGAGGACTAGACCATCAAACCAATTAGTCTAAAAGGTGTCAGCCCAGATTTGCCAGCCCTTGCATTTTCAAAAACCGCTCATACCTTGGGTCACTTCAACCACTCTGCATGGACCTGAGGACCCCTCCATGCCACATGACTGTTGGTACTTGAGTGCCTCACACTGCTGCAAAACCTGACCAGCCTCAAAGCTGGGCAATTCAATTCAGCAACATATTTGGAAAGGTGGGCCAAGGTGACTGAGGCAAAGAGCTCTCCAGTATCTCCCATGGAGCTACGAAGGGTTAGCGGTCTTGACTCCAGCCACACTACAAGTCCTCTTCTCAACAGGTCTACTCCAGCAAAGCATCTGGCCTCAACTTTTTTACCTCTCTGACTTTTCAGAGCATCATCTCTGGATGCACTGTCCAGCTCTTCAGAGGAGGATGCACGCATGAAACAGCCAGATAGGTCATTGCTGCTGCCTCCACCACACAATTACTTAAATGGTGTTTGGGTCTCTTTCTTCAGCAAAGGCCGTAACCTTTATTGACACTGTGGCTGCTTGCAACATCCATTAAGCTGACAGTGGCCCTCAACACATCGCTTGCTATGATGAATCTGGCGTTGCAGGGCTGCTCTGCTCTCAGTCACCGGGTAAGAGAGTGCCTTGCACCGGCACAGCAATCTGCGATTGCTGGCGTAGCACCGCTGGCCCTAACTGTCCTCACGGCTGCTCACGGTGTTTCACTTTTGACTTGCTCAGCACTTTACAAACCAGCCCTGAGTTGTTGACCAGAATGACAGCACACTGTGCATCGGGAGCAAAATGTATTCAGTACCTGCAGAAAAGCCTTACGTATCTATCTCAAAAGACAAAGGAACACTTTTAAAAAAGAAACCACCCAAAATGCAGCATCCAGTGTGATCTAGCAAACAGAGAGCACCATTGATAGAGGTCTATGTTAGCCTATTAATAACCCAATGCTAGGCTTGCATCTGGACTCATTTTGCTTGTATATTAATCATGTGCATTTTATATAATAAGGCCTGTGTGTTGCCACAAGGTAGGACATCCCTATTCCCACATGGCAGGTTTAATGACTTTGAAAGGCTAACAAAGCTCTGTTTTCTGAAAGGAGGCTGGAGTTGAGTGCCTACCAAAGTGAGGTTCTCAGGAGGTAATAAAACACCAAGGAGATGCTATCTAGTGGATTTGGAGCATTTCACTCCCTTGAAAGTCAAGTTGACAGCTGATTTAAAGTTTCCAGCTAGGTCATACAAAAGTCAACAGCGGCTGCATCCAGCCAGGTTCAGAGTTTGAATATTTATGGTGTCAATCTGAAATCCAGATAACCACAAATAATCTAAGCCCAGAGAAAGCTCTCTGGACATTAATGTCCATAGTGCTAGGGTTACCATGGGATCACGGGCAGAAGGTTGTTTTTGCTTTTTCTTTTTCTTCTTCTTTTTTTTTTTTCTTTTTTTTTTCTTTTTTTTTTTTTTTTTTTAAAAATTTTTTTTAACTATTTATNTTTTTTTTTTTAAATAAAGTTTATTACACATTGATGGCGATGTGTCAGGCAGTTCCCACCAGATCAGCCTGCCTTCCAGGAAAGCTGGCGTGGGCACCACGTGAGTGGAGCTGGTTGGAAACACTGAGACACTCCAGCGTTCAGGTCAAAGCCAGTTCACCAGGGAATAGCCTGATAAATTGCAGTCATCACTACACTGCAGTGCAGAAGTGCAAGGTAATAACCATTGCATGCTGGCCAGCAGAGCTGCCCACAGCACAGCCGCAGAATGAGGCATGCACGTCTCTGAGTGCATACCACCAAGGAAGTGCCCTCACCCAGGAGATGAGGCAATATCACTCCTTTGATCTGGAGAAATTCCTCTGACCCACTGGGTGTGCTCCCCTCCAGGACTCCACAGACAATGGATGTAGGTCCGCGCGCCCCAGGGCTGCAGCACAGTTAGGGAGCAGAGGCTGCTTTGACCATATGACCAACATACTGCATCCCATCACAGGTACAGGAGCTTCCCAACGGAGGCCTAGAGATGCTGTTGGGTGGCAGAAGATGCCAAGTTAAAAAAAAAAAAAAAAAAAAA
>VYXH01003181.1:500718-589785 GCA_013397275.1 Burhinus bistriatus
CAAAATGCCAAAAATAGAGGCCCTTCCCCTAGATTATCTGAGCCTGAGCAGGGTTTGCATCCCAGCAGAAAGACTCTTGCTGAACAGAGCTGCACGGAGAGCAGAGAGTTCTTTCCCTACCCACCCACCAGCTGGATCAAGCTGAGAAATTACATTATTGTGACATGCCAGCTCCTGGGGGCCTTCTGCAGACATCCTACAGCATGCAAAACACTCCAGCGGGTTAGAACAAGGGTTTCATGAACAGGAATCTGCAGCAATACCCCAGACAGGAGCCACCCCAGGAGACCTTGGCACACCGCCTCTGGCCTCTCTGCAAAAGCTCCTGAAGAAATCAATGTCGGAGCTTTCAGTGGTACTTTTGCATCTCCACTGGCAACTTGGATGGCCCATTCACAATGTCAGCTGTTAACCCAGTCTTTATGACTTCTCCACACCATAAAGGCTTGGAAAAAGGTCTTTCTTAAAAGAGAGAAGAGGTGCTGCTGGTTAGCTGATGCAGCCTTTGCGCGGTGGGTAAGTATGTGCACCCCAGGAACTGGTAACACACACCTGGAGGAACATGCAGGGCACGCACAAGCAGCAGCATCCCAGATTTTGACACAGCTGCTACAGGGACAGCCCCACACAGATGTGTGTTGGAACAGGTCTGCAACACATCTGCTGGTGCTTGCCAGAGCCATGAGCAGCTCAAGGCATTTGCCAAGTCCTGGAACTTGCCACGGCAAGGTTGTGGGTACCGCAAGCCAAAGAAATCAGCAGGATGCTGGCAAGAAGGACAGAGCAACTTGAAATGAGAGCAGAACCAGAGCAAACTGAAGGGGTTATTCTGGCAAGTATCTTCCTATCCAGAAATATCCCCCTAAAGACCAGACTGAGTGTTCCTCTGCTGCTGGAAAAGAGTTAGTGCCCCTTGGTGAGTTTTAGGAGGATTAGTACAAGTATTAGAGTTAAAAATAGTTTTGTAACTGTCTTCATGGACATACAGGAACATACCTAAATAGAACATGAATTTCCATATGTCATCCAAATGGCTGCTTAATAAAAGCAGAGGCTGAACAACATGAAATGCAGTTTTCCCACCGACTCACGTGGACTTACAGTGAGCCCCATATTGTATAAACAAAGCAGCTCCTGGTGAAGTCAGCAAAGTTGCTGTGGGCTCGAAACATTTTGCTTTTCCACCTAAATTCAGGTGTCTGGAGTGAGGCTGCTATCCTTTTACTGTCCTAGCTCCCAAGCAGCTTTGGGAACGGTCTTTACTGATACGATGGTGGATGTTATGAATTGCAACAGTTCTTTGGAGCTGTTTTAGGTACCCAAAACACAACGATGAACTAGGAAGTTTGAGCAGGTAAGATTTTGAAGAGAAAGGCAGGCAGAGATTGTGTAGCAGAAAATCATTCTACCTACTGCACGATTGTGAAATTATGTTGAAAATTGATTCATCTGAGAGAAAAAGGAAGTTTGTTCCCTCTGTCGTAATAGCAATTTGCAATGTTGATATGTGTCTCTATTTTGACAGATTTGTGGGGCAAAGTTAAGCTTGAGTGGGCGGTGGAAGTCATTCGGGGTGATAATGAACAAACAATAATTACAAGGCAAAAGGAGGAATTGGCTGGATACCTTAATTATGCATTTCCAGACTTTCTAAACATTAAAGGATTTTACTGAACCAGCATACTATTTTCAGAAAGGAAAATATTATTGTGTGGTTGGAGTGCCATCACAGGAGTGCATGGAAATACCAGTACACGGAGTGTAATTACACCTTGTTCTTTTTGGACTTAGCAACATTTAGAAGAGCAATTTCCCCCGTTCTCTCCCCTCACCAAGCAGCACCATGCGGGGAGTTGGCAGGCTTCACCAGGGTTACCTGCTCAGCATGTCAGGCTGGAAGCAAAGCAGAGCAGCGATGGGTCAAGCTTCAGACCCCCAGGTGGGGTGTTTTTCCTGGGCGCTTGCAGAAGTGTCAGGCAATCCTTCAGCAGCTGAAGAGTTCAGATTTGGAAGAAGAGGTTGCCAAAAATACCATTCCAGCCCTAGTAAAACAGGTCACCCACTTACTCCTTTTTGTCAAACTGTTAGTGGTAAGAGAAAGACTTTTTTTTCCCCTTAAAAGTAAAAAAACTCCACTTCAACTTAAAAAGTAATGCTTCCATCTTCTAATTCTTAATTTCTACTTAAAGCAAATCCTTAGCTTCAAAACAAAATGTTTCTTCTAGACTGAAACTAAAATGTTTTTCAACTTGCCAAAAACTTCTTCCCCAAAAGAGACTGTTTCAGGTCAAGCCAAAACATTTTTTGGACCTGCCAGCAAATTTAGCGACACAATTCTTTGTGCTGCTGTAATTAGTATGAATGGGCTTCCTTAGCACCATTGTTTCAGGAGCAGCTGTGCTACTTTGATGAATACCCATATTTTTGTATGTCACATGCATTTGCTATGGCCTGTTTATAAAGTTTCAAATCATACAGTCAGGGAGCAGAACAGAAATAATATCAGGAGACTTGGGTGATTAATCACAAATCACAAACAAAGAGAAAAGACAGGGATCTTGTCATGGGACATGGGACAAGGACCCGGAAGACCCAGTTTCAGTTCTTGGCTTGGCCAAAGACTGAGCTGGGCAAGTGAAAAATTACTCTTTTGCTGGCAGGCAAAAGTATCCAGAGATAAAATAACTTGCCAGTTTGTCTATTTAAATTCTACACCAAAGGACTGTGCTACCTATTCATTTACTGTGGAAGCAGGTAGAAAATGTTCCACTACCACACACATATACTATGTATATAACCAGTGAGAAATGCAGATTCAGTAACATCAAAATACTTCTCAAATCACTCCTGACTCCTTCACATTGAAGGCTCTTCACACTGAAATGTTTTAATTCTGCAAAATCAAAATGTCTAGCTGCAATATTTCTGAGCCTAGCAGCTCAGTTTTCCTCATCTTGAAATACCTTTTGCTTCAAATTCAGTTAAAATTATATTTCAAAAGAAGCATTTTAGTGACATCACTTATTACTAATAGCAACAAAAATATCAGTGCTATTTTCTATCAAAAAAAATCTATTAGTTATCAAAAATGAAATGCTGTGCTTCCTTTTGGCTTTCAGTTCAATTGTAAACCCTCAAATGTTTGTTTTTCTTCTGAACCTGGACAAATTTGTAAGATTCAGACTTGCCAAGGAGCCAAGCTCAACAAGACAAGGTTTGGCTCTACCAGAGGGGCTGCTGGAAAGAAGAGAGCAATAAATAATGCAAGTCAAAACCTGAAGCCAGCAGGGTTGGTTTGGGAGGTAGGAAGGAGTCTCAGGATGCTGGGGACAAGAAAGGCTGTAACATTATCCAACACATCTTTCTCCAGAAACCCAGGATCTGCAGGTAACTAACACAAGTTAGAAAAGATCAACAAAACTGACCTGCCCAAAATATTTAAGAAGGGCTTAAGAGAAAATAGTACCAGACATTTGCTATATTGTCATGCCTCTCTTTAGGGGACAAAAGCACTTAGCAGGATAAACACAGAGTTATCAGCATAGCATTTTGCTTTCTGCTAGAACAGAGACCAACAAAACTGGTGGCCACATGCACTTATGTCCATGGAGCAGCCCTCCTTCTGCTGGGGAAATACACACTTTTCTTTGCCATGCTTGTATTTGAGCATCTAAAGAGAGGTGCCTGCACAGGACTCCTTTCAAAGCATCATCTTTCAGAAGCACTAAATCTATTAACAAAACCTTTAAACAAAATATATGGCCTTATTCAGCCAAACGCAGCCTTGCAGCAGGATCCATCGTGACTCCTCCCCATATATGTGGCTATCAGAACTCCAAGTCCAGCAAGTCGCAGGATGAAGGAGACTGCCCCTCTTGCCCAAGTCAATAAACCCTGCAGAGGCAGCCCAGACCAGATCAGCCGCAGCCACTCTGGCTGCCAGGGGATGAGAAATGACACCCGCAGGTCTCATGTGGGGACATCAAGTTGGGCACCAGCCAGAACCAGATCAGAGCTTGCAGCTCTGTCAGTCCCACCCTAACTCCATGGAAAACACTGGCCGTAGCAAGACGTCCTGCAAACTGAAGGTCATTGGCCACCGTTGACAGCTACTCACTATTTCAGCTACACGTTCAAGCCAACTGCTTGCCCTTGGAGCCTATGCTCTTTGCTCATGAGCAAGCCATCTTCCACCTTATTGTATAGTGAAGCTTCCCAGCCAAGAAAAAGCACACCTCACGTAATCAGCTTTAATTACATTTTCAGCAAGTATCTTCAGTTAAGCTGATAATTGGCTAATGACCCCCATTAAAACGAGCTGCAGACAGTACAACTGGCAAGTATCCGCACACTTCACGGAAGGGCTCTACCACCAAACCTTCTCCCAACACAGAAAGCTGGGATGGCGGCAGGAGGTGACAACTTTAACAGATGAGGGGCCAATAAAAATAAAGGCAAGCCACACAGAGCGCACGGCTGTGCAGCTAACATTTCATTTCCAAGCAGGATGTTTTTTCAGAGGGCCCCATTAATTTCTCCAAGGTCCATGGTCCTCACTGTCTCCCATCTGTCTAGCAGGGAAAGAATATAGTGCCCTGCCTTAAACACTTGGAGACCTCAAGTCCCCTCTTTGCTCTCTGCTCAACCCACTGGTTAAGTCACTAACCCTCTGCAATATGGACACATTAATACTCAGTGCTGTGAAGGGAGTTCAAGGCTGATTCATAATTCACCTGGCCCAAAAAGACACTGGGTTTCTTAGGCCTGGAGCCATAACTTTAAAATGTAGAAGCTGTCAAAAAAAAAAAAAAATAAAAATCAGAAAAGTAAAAGGCTGTGAAATTTGCACGCAACAAAATTATTCCCGTTTTGCAAGGTTCATTTAAGAAGTTACTGTAAATAGTTCCTGCAATTCACACACAAAACAACATTTCCAGAAACATTAATGAAACATTTTTTAAAGGCGCCCCTAAAGTTATTCCTGGCAGAAAAGGGGAAAAGATGCAAGCTGTGGAGTCTGTGACTGCATAAGGGAAGAAGCTGTCGGATCCCATCTGTCGAGGAGAAGGATAAACGACCGCACACATCTATCCTCTAGATTAGCTCATAGCCCAGCTTTGAGAAGGAACGCCTTCGGGTCCCAGCTTTCAGCAGAGGAGGCAGGGATGGCAGCAAGTGGGAGTTTAATCTGTGTAGGTCTTCTCCCACAGTCCCTCCCATCCATACTTTGGGAGCTAACAGACTCCAGATTGGGTGCAAAATGGACTTGTGGGAAGGAAAGTGGGTACTCCACATGGCATCAGGGACACTGGGAAAGTTCTCCTCCACCAAAAACCACAAGTTGATGAGAGGCACCCTCCTGGTGGACCTCAGTGGGCTGCACTGGAGTCAGAACCTCCCTGCGAGATCCCTCCCATGCCACCACCAAGCAAGACTGGACCAGCAAGAGCCGCCTAGGTACTGGCTTCAGAGGCGAGGGTCCACGACCACCTCCTCCAAGGGAGAGACAAGCCTACTGGTGTCCTTCAATACTATTGAAGAAGGTACGGAGCAGTGCAGACAAGGGTGTAGACAAGGACAACAGGGGTCAGTACACCAGCATATGCAAGACTGGCCTTCGATGTGTTTGGATTAAGCGCCTGCAAATTGCAGCATTCCTCCAAGGCTGTCTCACTGGAAAAGGGCTAAGGTCAAGACCAGGAGAGACCTAGAGGTCAAAGTACTGCCAAGAAAAATAGCTAAGTAAAGCCCAGGATTTCTCCAGTCAATGGCCCAGTCATCTAAAGACAGCATTAAACTTAAAATAAGAAATTCAAAATTAACTTTAGACATTTTCCTTCCCTTATTTTAAGCAGGCTTTTCTCAGCACAAATACCATTTTATTTCAGTTGCCAGCTAAAATCAGCCTGACCCTCCGTGGTCAAAAACCAGCCAACACCAACTTGAACTTCTGGGGTGCTGAGAAATAGATGGTCCACAGTTAGTTTTTTATTTTCTTTTGGAAATGTTTTTTTGGTTTGTGGGTGTGGTGGTGGTGGGGTGTTTCTTGGGTTTTTTTTGGTTTTTTTGGTTTTTTATTGTTTGTGTTGGGTTTGTTTTTGTTTTTGTTTTTGTTTTTGTTTTACATATAATCAAGATTTGACATATCTGTGAGGAGTTCTGGTGGGTTTTTTGCCTAACTGGCCTACTGCCACCCTGCAGCTCTCAGTGCAATGGCAAAGTGGGACTATGTTCAAGCAAGAGGTGGCCAAAGCCTTCATCATCTCCACTTCCACATGTTCATAGGCAGCTAGAGGCGAATCTCTGGCAAGAAGAGCTGCCACAATTCACTACTTCGCCAAGACCATCTCAGCTCAGTTTGTGGTGCCATCCCAGCAACACAAGGATTGGGTTACTGGCTCCTGGAGTCTCCAGGACCTCCCAACACCCAGGAGACATTTTCTAAAGGGATTTGCCCATAACTACAGCTGCAATCCTCCTCCTCAAAAGCCAACTGAATTCAGACAATAGCTATTGTCACTCCTTACATTGCTTTATGCTCTACATGCAAATAGCAAGACAGATTTTTATTTAAACAGATCCCAGTCAAATTTGGCTTTGGGAGTGAGGGAATCTGTGACTTCCCAAATATTCGAGTCAAAGTGTGCCCATACAGGGCCACAAAAGGACACAGGAGTCCCCAAGTGGTGGCCTTGCTGGAACAGAGACTTAAGTCAAACCAACCATCCTTTTTCCCCTCCCTGTGCTTTTGCAGCAGGGATATAAATGCACTTTGCAGCTAGGAGAGGCAGAGCATCTAGCTCCCTAATCTTCCTGGCCACTCAAGACCAGGTTTCTGAAAATCCTTTTGCACACTAAAGACAGTATCTCATGAAGAACCCAAACAGACACATGGTCTTCTCCCTGTTTTGAAGGTTATCAGTGAACAGAATTATCCTTTGAAGGGGTATGGGGTCTACTGGATTAGAAAGGAATATTGTACCCTGTATTGCATTACCAAAGAGATGCATTACTGGTTTCCCAATGGGCAGTCTACAACCAGTTCAGCCCAGTCCCAGCTCAGATGACAGTGTGGAAGATCTTCTGCAACTTTGTAAACTCAGCAATTAGCCCCTGAGCCCAGGGAGAGTTTGTCAAGACCCCATCGCAGGCGAACAATAACGCAGAAATACAGCTTTGAGGGGGAGACGATTTATCAAGCTGACCACAGACGTCTCCCTCATTTTTTCTTTAATAAATCCAGCCTAGCTCTTGGCTGTGCTCAGTATCTTGTCATTGCTTTCGTCTCCTTTCAGGAATGCCTACCACCTGCAAGTCTTCAGGCCCCTTGTGACCCCGGAGCCATTTATTTTCCCCAACATCTCTCCGTAAAGAAACCCAGCCTTTTCTCCCATGGAGGGGAGGGAAACCAAGGCACAGCAAAGCAAGCTGCACCAGGCAGGGAGGGTCCAAGGTCAGGGAGGGGGACACGAATACCCACTCATTTGGGCTGGGCTGATTTGTACTGGTCATTTCCTTATCTGCACAATGAGCATCAGGAGTCTCTTGCTCCTTCTCATGAACAAGCTGTTTAGGAATTACTCAGATGTTCTTTGCCATCAGATTTTAATCACCAGGAGTGCCTTCCTTGTGGTACTCCATGGGGCCGTTCAGGCAGCCAGCCAAGCTCCTGAGAGCCAGGGCTCATCTAAATACACGTGCTGATTATTCTTAATAACAGCGGGCAGATACCAGCTTGGCCCCGATCTTACCTCCACCTCCTATTGCCAGTGCAGCATTTCTATCACCATTTCCACATCCCAACAGTCCTTTCAAGAGGGACACGGCGAGCTCCAGGCTCAGGTCCCTCCTCCAGTCCTTGGAGAGACTCCTGGGAAGAGCCACATTGGGAGACAAGCGGGTTGCCCTCCAAGGTCCAAGCAGGAAGGTCCGCTCAGGTGGACGCCTCTCAGGAGCACCGGGCATCAGCACCGCGAAGCTGCTGGCAGACACAGTTGCCTGTGCTAATTTCATGCCCATCCTCTTCACTCTCCACAGAATTCCAGGCAGGCCTTCCACTTTGGCTGACATTCAAAACTGTCACCTCTCTGCAGACATTAACTTGGAGGCCTCTGTCATCCCTCACATTAAAATGCTATCACGGGGAGTCAGCACAGCTTGACTCAGCCAGCTAAGGGGCTGGCTCCGGCCATGCTGCAGGGACAGCTGATTCACGCTTGACATCCATGGTCAATTTGACAGTGATGGACACGCTACTTAGGAGTCATTTGCTGATCTTGTTTCCCCAGGTGGGAGGTCGTGCCACGGAGCTGCCTTCCCCGGGGAGAAGTGGTGATGCTCTCCAGCCTCTCTGGGAGCGGAGACATGTGCGGATGGGCTTTCCCATCTGCTCGCTGAGCAGGAGACGATCTACAGAGCCTGCCAGGAACCCAAAATGCAGCTGCCTGATTCTCCACGTGGTGAGGTCGCTTTGCTCACAGACAAGCATCCTTCCCCCCAAAAAAGTCATGTCCATTTCTGTGGACCTTCCCCACATCCTTGCCAGAGTGTGTGCTCCTGAGTTACTCATTCCCTTCTTGGTAAGGACAGGGAAGAAGTCCTCAGTCTTCTCAACCACTGCTTGTGTTTTCTGAGCCCACTTGCTCTTGCCACACATGCTGTCAAAGGCCACAATAGATTGCCTTCAAGCCAAGACATACCTTTGCTCCCAGATAGGGTCTAGTCACTATACCCTGACCTTCCTTACAGCAAAGACGGGCAGAAGCGTGATGCTCATTAAGCTTTAAATCAGTTTTTAATAGACACGTGCATCCTCCTTTTACTAGGTTACGTCTCAGTCTGGAGGTGCTCACTCTGTCACTGTATATCCTTCCAAGAAGGCAATGATAAAACAGGCAATGGCCAACAGCCCTCACAAGCCTCAGAGAAGCAATGCTCCAGGAAGGAGAGAGTTTTATAAGCCTTCACCTTCCACCATGAGTCCCAGGTATCACCGTAGGTGTACCCAGCCCTGGGATGGGTTAGCATGGCGTATATTGACATCAGAGAATTAGCTCCTTCAGTGCCCCCAGGCCTCATATGCACGCAGACTGGGTGACTAACTCAGTAGATGCTTAAACCAAACTAAATCACACTCTCCATTTGACTAAAGGCCCCTCAGCACCTGCATCTACTGATGCCCAAGCACATTACTGCTGTAGCTCTGTTCCCAATAAGTTAGAGACCATAGTAGTCTCCTGTACCTCTGCATGCATCTCTAAAAACAAAGCCCACCTGCAGCACAGGGGGTGCCAGCTCTAAACCAGCTTGGTTATTCTGGTGCATAAATTCCAATTAAACCAGGCTGAGTTAAGCTAAACTAAAATACACAGGGAACTAGTTAAAGCTGACCTGAAAATACAAGTTTCCATGAAGACATGAAGGCACAAGCCACCAGAGCTGTGGTCCCCTGCATCTTTATACCACAGGAGAGGACAAAGCACTTTTCTTTTTTCTGAAGTGCATGGAGTAGTTTAGAGTCTAATTACCTAAAAACTCCCTTCCAATTCTTGTTGCCCTAGCACAGAGTCATTGGTAACACACTCAAATCCCAGGGCTGCAAAAGATAATTACGGCAGGGGAACTCAGCCAGCTACCTCTGGGAACATCTTCCCAGCCTTTCCCTGTTCTGGGAAGCCTGAGCTGAGCCCCGTCCTAAACACCCTGTAAAACAGATGTCTTATGCAGCGTGCCCAGAAGGCCTTCCCCAAAATTAGGCTCTTTTGGATCAGACAAAGGGAGCAAATTCCAGCATCCTCCAGCCCTTGCAGCAAACACAGCTCCTTTGAGAGCGAGGCACGATCCAGCTTGGAGAGTGCTTCTCCCCACAGCTGCAACTGCCTGGCTCTGGGACAGTGGCACACTTTATTTCTGTCACCGATGCCACCTGTCTTGGATGAACAAGGGGGCTGAGGAGTTTCATTCCCCCCAGAGATGTCCACAGAGTTGATCAAAGCCCTCAGACTTTCTCTCTTGAAGGTGACCAGGCAACAAGGGTGCAGGAACATCCTTGCACAAGACAGCTTGGTCTCTCCCCTCGCCTCCAAGCAGCAGAGCTAACACAGCTGCTGAGCTGGCCGGGGTGGACGGAAAAGAACCGACTCACAGACAAGTCACAGATCTTACAGCTTCAAAGCAAAGCCCCAGGCCCTAATATTGCTACTGCTCTCCCTGCCAAGCAGCAAGGGTCTCCGATGGCCAGGGCAGCCTGGCTCTGCTCCACTACCCCCTTCCCCAGCCAAGGCAAGACGAGGACTGCACTCGCCTCCCGGTTACTTATTCGGTCCTTTTATGGGGAAGATCGTTTTATAGCAGGGTCTGGTAGAGTACTCAGCTTTCCCTTCCAGACTCCAGCAGAAAGAACTTGACCCATGTCCTCAGACCCTCTTAGTCATCCGGCTGAGCCACCACTCCCCTCCTCCCACCACCCTCCTCTTTTATGGAGTAGCAGCAGCAGCAGAGCATGGGGTGAGAAGTCAAGGGAAGGACAACTTGACTGATGGAGCTCAGGTTGTGGGGTCAGCACAAGGCGTCGTGATCCGGGCTCAGACAGAGCCATTTCCTCTGTGATTTTATCCGCTGCGATTTTTATCTTTCGTCTGTTCACACGTCATGCCACCTGGACATAATACAGAGCAAGCTGAGCGCTTGGCTCCAGACTTAACCCCTTCCCTGCCTCCCGGGAAAGCGGGAGGCCCCAGGCACAGAGCAATTCTGCACTTGTGGCTTTGCCTGGCAACAAGGGGCTTTTCTTTACAGGCCCTTTTTATTGCCTTGAACATCTCTACATGGCAGGTTTATCCTTCTCTGCTGACCTCATGGATAACGTCATGATTCACCCACAAATTTCACATTCTCAACAGCATTCATTAGATGTGATTTTTGGTATTTGTTTTAGGAGAGACATGCTGGTTTCAGTTCCCACTCTAAGCCGTGTGAGCACAGCCCTGGTAGCTTGCAGCAAGGGCTCCTCAGGTGATAGTACAGACATTAAAGGCAGGCAGAAACAGTTTCCTCTCACTGCACAAAAGGTATCCAGCCTTAGCAGCTGTTTATACAGGGCTGGATTAATGAAGACCAGCCCTCTGCTCCACTGAGCCCAAACCAAAACTGCGGGTGGAATTAGGTGGCATTTGACATGAGCACAGGTGTTCAGACCAAGCTACGCTAAGTTATACCGAGAGCAAAGAACTCTTTTAATGTCTACAGGGAAACTGGCAACAACCCCCCTACCAAAGTCTCAGCTATTGAGCATATCAGATCTTAAACCCTCTAAAAGGCAGATGAAAACCATCATCCCCATTCTGTAGGTGAGGACCAGCATGAGGAAGGAAGGGAAGGAATGGGATATTAAAGCCAGGACCTGTCCCAAATGCCATGTCCCCAGCCATAGCGCATGATACCTCACTAGCCATTTCATCACCAGACATCCTCTCACCTCTGCAGGCTGGGCAAGAGTCCAAGTGTCCTCACACGACATCCACTGACCTTCCTTTCAGGTACATGTAGCATCAAATCCCATGGTCCAAACAGGATGCAGCTCCAGCAGGAGCCACATGGGAGACCCAGCCTGCAAGACACGGTGGAAGGGCCTGCAGGAAACCTGATGACCCCCATAACACATACCACTGTTCTCCTCCAGACAAGACCCACCGTCCCAGTCCTCCACCTTTCCTGGCTCCTCCAAAGAGCAGAGGGCTGGCTCCTGCATCTGCCTAATTCCACCGTGATAAATTACCACCGGATGGGACAAAAGTAGAAACTGCTTTGAGCATAGGGTATTTTAAGGTGCTTGTGGTGGGTTTTTTTTCAAGTTTCCTTATGTTTCCTTTCTTGCTCCTGGTATGATACCAGCAGAGATAGCTGGAAACTCCCTGTTGTTTAGATAAAAAGTCTAGGGAAAAACACAAAATGCAGCTAGCCACAAAAACTGCATAGGTCTTGAGGTTATTTTTATTTTAATTTGTGCTTCTTAAAGCCAGTGACCTCACTTTCTGAATCAGGCAAAAAAATCTGGACAAAACAGTACATTCCCAAATAAAACCCGTTTGGCCTTCACGTGTCTCTCAACTAAGCAATCTATGGGTGGCAAGGTGCAATATTTTTAATGGCCCTTTCAAACCAAATCAAAGCATCTTAGAAGGAGCTGTAACAAGTTACAGTTCTGGTTCTCTTTCAGAAGGACTATGGTAGAGGGCAGGGATGACTTGGTTTTTCAATAAACGGTATGCACAGTGAACACATATGAATGAATTTCAAAAGGTTAAATAATTCTCATGCAGAAAATCAACTCTCTTTTGACATTAAGAGACTCTTATTTAGGGCAGTCCCTACGTCAAGGGCTGCCAAAAGCCAGGTAGATACAGTGGGAAGGATCTGTCCCTAAATGCCCAGCTCTCATACACTCCCAAAGCATCTGCTCTTGGCCACTGTCAAGAGGAGTTTACTATATCAGAAATGATCCATCCAGTTTGGCAGTTCTTATTTTTCTTGCAGGCACAGAGAGCCAGGCATACAACTGACTTCAAGAGAAATGGTCCCACTTGGCTACATATCAACGTTCACCCAGTGGTGCATCAGCTCTTTGAGACAGGGACCTTCTGTCCTGTGTCTGTACACCATGCAGCACAGAGGGATGCTCAGCCACGAGAACTCCCACAGCCTCTGCATATGTCCAGGTGCATGAAACAGCTGCAGTACAAGGGCTGTAGTCCCAAACTTTATCCCACACCAACTTCACACAAACCCTGATTTGCCACAGAAGGAAAACACCTCTTTCTCTTGCACAGGAGACTGAATGCACAAAGAAGTTCGACCTTGGCTACTTCAACACTGTCTTCAGCCTTCTGCTGTCTTTAGGTAATCCCCTTCACCATCTCCTGTCTGCTTTAACTGCTTGCATCAGTTACCCGCTCCCTGGATTTGCCCTTGTAGCACATCCCCAGAGATAGAAACACTCCTGCCACTCTGCACCAGCAAAGGCAGAGAGACCTGATGTCACTTTTAGATGGTCAAACACCTGCATTCAAAATTCACATCCCCAGATCCTGGGGACACAGACACTCCCATTCCCACCACTTCTCCCTAAAATGACCCTTCCAGATTTAAGAACCCTAAGTTTCTAAGACATTCACAGAAACCACAGCTTCCCAGGTTTTCATGGGAAGTATCAAGCTGTGCCACCAAGCCAGAGGTAGCAAACACTGCTGTGTCTGCATGTGGCCAATACCGCCCAGAGAACAGGCAGCAAAGCCAACCCCAAACCATCAAACCATCGATCTTCCCAGCAAGCTGCCAAGGGAACCCTCAAGCAACATAAATTTTGGGGTGCCCTTGCTCTGTGGTCAGCCCCAGTCAAAGACATCTTATCACCGGCCATTTCCCCATGCAGCACAAATTCATGTCCCTATCATTAAAGAGACACATGGTTTATTTACTCATTACCATATCCAGCTGTTGGCTTTCCTTCTCCCCATATTTCAGGGTAAGTAGTGATTTGACATAAATAATACCCCATTCAGCTACGGCCTGAAAGATATTGTAAATATAAAAAAAGTCTTCAGCTCCAACAGCTCTTTTCAAGTGCTTGGTCCAAACCCTACTTAGTATGGGAGTGGGGGGAGGTTGGGAAAGAGAAAACCCAATGCCATTACTTAAATAGCCCCATTAAAAATGAGCACAGAGTGAATTACAGCTTTATTAAACAGATGACATTACATCAGGAATGATGAATCATAATGTTTCTTTTCGGGATTACAATGGTATACGACCTCTTCAGCTGTAATCATTTGCCTCCTATTCCAAGCCACCATCAGGTGTGTGAGCCCCTCTCCCCATCACATTAACACCAGCACTGGGGACCTGTGGGCATCTATTTCTCAATGGCTGCTGAACTGCTGCAGCTTGCTGCTGCGAGCGAGGGGAGGGAAGGGGACAATCCCACTGGGAAGTCCGGAGGGGATCCTGG
This sequence comes from Burhinus bistriatus, assembly GCA_013397275.1. NCBI lineage: Eukaryota > Metazoa > Chordata > Aves > Charadriiformes > Burhinidae > Burhinus > Burhinus bistriatus. The sequence goes on from VYXH01003181.1 coordinate 514,724, forward strand.
TTTTTGTTCCCAGCCCTAGACAGGCAGGGAAGGGCTAAATGTCTTCCCAGGGAAGCACAGGGGGTTTCTCCAGGTTTCCAGGCAGGAAGGTGTCTGGAATCTCAGGCTCACCCTCTTGCCTCAGTTTCTCCTATGTCAGAGGAGCTGAGCAAGGTAAAGCAACAAGCCAGTGGCCGAACTCGCAGTGGTCACCAATCCCCCCATGCATCTGCACCTCTCAGTTTACCTCCCAGCAAGCTCACGGATGGATCCATGGGCAGAGCTCACACACCCTGGCTCCCTCCACAACACTGGCTCTTGTTTGTCTGGCCCTGTGCTCCCATGCATCCACCAGCCCAGCCATCCTGCCCCTCCACGCCCCGACGGCCTCAGCCAGCTTCTCCTGAGGTTGTGCTGGAGCAGAGGGACAAAAGCACAGACACACAGAGAGCTCCAAAGCCTCAGGAGAGGAATCTGTGGTGGGAACCAGGTTTTGGGGCTATGTGTCTCGAGGCCGTTCCTTTTAACACTGAATTCCTTTCCATCACAATGGCTGCATTGGGGCATATAGTTGGGATTTCAAGAATAATAGAAGTATGGGAGGTTGCATAGGGCAACACAACTGGGACCACACTGGGTACAGCAAGACGTTGTCAGATAAAGGACTCCAGACTGCAGCAAGACATAACCCTCTGGCACACGTACTGCTCTGCTTGTTTACCCACCAGAAAAGCAGATTCCCACTCCCAAAACACATCAATTTAGCTGTTTGCTGGCTCTGGCCTTTGCAGAGCTCTTCATAAACTCCATCAATACACACCCCGACTCTCTCCTTGTACGCTTAAATTCACATTGTCTCCAAGGCAGGTCACGCACATGGATGAGAAAGAAGAGCCCCTCTGAAGACAGACTTCCCTCCCTGTGTCAGTCCTTGCAGGACTGACAGAGGCACCGTTAGGAGAAGACCTGGGGCTCCTGGTCCCCGCAGCCCAGCAGGCACCACTATGGCCCAAAACCACCACATGAAATGTTTCTCACGTTTTGTTCCTCCCGTCCTTCTCCCAAGGTTTGCCTGCCACCTATAAATAACCGGGAGAGCGTGACATCCAAACTCCCAGATAAAGCAATGCCATGCCACAGCCCCGCACAAGCCAACAGCTTCTATTTTTACATCTTTGGTGAGAACCACGTGTCAGCTATGACAACACACAAAAAAAAAAAGCCCCGGCACTCAGATCCCCACTCCCCCTCCACCTTCTGCTCAGGCAGACCTCAGACAAGCGCCCGGCAGCCCCATCTGCTCGTCACCTGCTAGCATTTGGGTAGCAGATACGTCAAACTCCCGGCTCACGTTTTCACACGTAGGAGTTTGCTGCCTGAGTGATGATGCTGTCTGTGCTCCCATTGTGCTTTGCCATCCAGAAGGTTTTTTTGGAAGCCTTTAAAAAATACTGCATGCCAGTAGCTCTTATGTAAGTTATCAACATCCTTGCCCCCATTTTACAGACTGGGAAACTGAGACGCAGAAAGCAGAGATACCTGTGACGTCCTGTGTCCCCAACCCTCTAGTCCTCTGCCCCCCAGGAACCCCCTCCTCTTCCTCTGAGATGTTCCTCTGTCCACTCATCTTTACAACTGTAGCTGCTTCTGCAAAAACAAAAACAAAACAAAACAACCTCCAACAATAAAAACCTGCCTGCCAAGGGACAGTGAGCTCTGGCTTTGGCCCATGGTGGTGGAAAGGTCCAGGTCTCTTATTAAGGCTGGTCATACTGTGGGAGGCCAGGGGCCAGGACTCCTCACCTGCCTTGGCAACAGCAGGTCCCTTTCAGCCTGCCCCAGTCATTTGCACCTCTCTTCCCCTAGGTCTTGGTTTGACCTCTCACTCCCACCACAAAATGCAGAGTCCTACAAAAACCAAGGGCATGTCCCTAGAAAAAAGTCATTAATGTCATGAGGGATCAAGCAATCAAGGTCTCAGCAGTGATTTCTACCCCAGGTGGGCGTCAGCATCTACAGAGATCTGTGACTAAGCATAATGAAAAAATAAATCCAATAACTAGGAAATTGGTAAGTGGACAACTTAAATTCAGCTTTTACACATCAAAATCAACAATGACAATCATTTCTCTTTCCACTGCAATTGTTGCAACAGCATTGACTCTAATCTCAAGGCAAAAAAAACATCCACCCTAGATTTAACTCTAGTCTAGAAGTGAGTCAGCTCTCAAACCTCAGCTAGAAAGAAAGGCACTTGCTAGGAAGGATGTGGGAAAATAGAGGGTTAGATTCACCAGGCTCCTCTTGGGTCATGCTAAAATTACTACGATTTAAGCTAATGAATAGATTTCCTTTTGTTCCAGCTCAGCTTCATTCTGCAACATTACAGCCCTTATCCCAAGCTGGAAGCAACCGCTATTCAGATAAAACAAAGCCCAGCTTCCCTTTAGCATTACCACCAAGACTTCTTCTTAATAATATTTATAAAATAGCTATTAAGATGGGAGGGGATAGTAAAACCACATTTGTAAAAGTCAGGCACTCAAGTTATAAAATACCAGGAATTAAATCTGCCCTACAACACAAATTCCCTTCCCGCCCACGTGTTTGCTTGTTTCAAAGCATCTTTAATGGCAAGGCCACATTCTGCTTGCTCCTCAGGACCTCTGACTCATCCAGGCTGGGGACTGAGCAAAGGGGTCCCTGAGGCTCTGCTGCTGCACCTCCTGACACCTCTTACCGCATTGGGCCCCAGTCTCTGCTTAAACCCATTTGGCATTAAGCGCAGGGGCCGTTTGGGTCAGGGGACATCCACTTGGATAGCCCCCACCTCTCTACAGAGCAGGGAGGCTCAACAATGCATTGCTTTGAGCTCTTCAAGGCAAAGAGGGAGACAGTGATAGAGGTCACAGCAGAACCACAGGCAACTAAAACAATGGGACTTGCTCCTTGGCAGGCTTGATTTGGCACCATCTGTGCTTCTTTCAGGGAGCAGGAAAGCATTTTTGTGCGGCCTTTGGCAAGAGTAGTTTTCCTGGAAAAATCTCTTATGTGGCATGTTCTGCTCCCTTACCCCTTGTCGCTGCAATGTGCTGGGACAGCTCAACCCCTAAGGTAGATCTGAACTCTGCTATCTTCCCATCCTTGCCCTACATACCCACCATCACCAGGATCTGATAGCAGAGCAGAAAAAGCAGGCCACCAGGCTGCTCTGGATCACTGTGAAGCATTAGCCTCTTGGGAGTTACTAATAGCCCAGGCACGAAGCTAACAAGGTGAAGACTTCCCTCAAAAGGTTAACTTACTGGAACCAAGCATCAGTGCAACCACCAGGACAGCCAGAGGGGAAAACGCTCCCAGGCAGGCAGGCAGCCAGCCGGCTTGCTGCCAGGCACTCGAGATCACCACACAGAGATGAGGCTAATGTACAAGACCAAGGGGCCAGTCTGCGATGGGTGACAGGTTGTACCTTCAGAAGCTCTGGAGATCTGCACACCCAGTGAGACAGAGCCACAGCAGCACCTCTGATCCAAAAGTTTTCAGAGCATTTTCTAACTCTACAAGATGCTCCTTACCCCAAACGAAGGAGTATCATTTCACTGCAGCCAGCCTCAGTGCTCAGCATATCTGGTTTCCAGCATAACCTCAGCTGTGGAGTTCACCCAGCAATGATTACATTGAGCCCCAAAGAGCTTGTCACATTGGGAACACAATGAATCCAGTGTCAAGGACCTGGCAGGGAGGACTACCTACATTTGAAGTCTCTGGCTGCAATAACTTTTTGCTGACTTTTTTCAGCGTCTTGGTGGTGGGGAGGGGATGGGAAAGGAGATTTGTGAGAACAGGAAGAACCACTGTATTTATGCAGGCTGACACCCCACATAACACCAGCCAGAGCATTTCAGCTATAACCCCTGCGTTGCGCCAAGCGTTGACACTAATAGGACAACAGCTGAGCAATTAAAAGGAGAGTAGAGACAATGAGATATCAAGTCAAAAAGGCTCATGGACAAGAGACAGAAAGACCTAATTTCTGCTTGTTTGCTTTGGTGAGTGGAATATTGTCAGACAGATATCATGCTCAGGAAAAACTACGTTTCTGTGTCACCACCAATTAGCGCCTCTTCCTTAGGAGACTGAAATCCTCCTGCCTTTTTGCTGGACCAGGATTTTCACATGGATCTTATAGAAAGCATGTCAGAACTTGGAGCACACAGCATCCCTCTGCACAGACAAGCGGCTGAAACAAGCTGCTGGCCCTGCACTAACTCTCATTTAAAGACTGTTCACAAACTGTGGGAAACGAGAATTTACAGTGCCTTCGCCAGGGACAGAGGCATGGGGAAACACAGAGGAGAGTCTCTGAATCAGGAGGCAAACAGTAACTCACTGGGGTCTTGTTTACACACTTCCCCAGCAAGAGTTAACAACTGGTACAGCGTGGGAGTGGTTGTACTGGTTTGGGGGCCCCAGGTATGAGTATACATCCCCAGCTCTGCAGGTCCAGGGCAGCCTTGAGGACTGTGGCTGGCGAGAAAGAGCCCACATCAGCCAGGCAGGACTAATGTCACTAACTTACACCCCCTACTGCCTGTGACTCATTCTCCTACCAAGACCCTGCAAGGCCTCACAGGAAAGTCACAGCAAAAAGGAAGTGGTGGGGCTGAGGACAAGGTCAGGAAGGAAAATCAAGGGCGGAGGGGCAGCGGAGAGACTGGAAAGTGGGACATCAAACCTGGTGTGTGGCAGCAATTGAGAGAAGAAGCACACCAGGACCGGAGGCTGTGTGTCCAATCACTGCTTTCACTAGATTAAAAATGTAAATTCCCTGTGTACTAGCCTGCCTCGGAGATATTGAGAGTAACAGGCAGTTAGGAGTAATGAAGTAGCAACAACAGCAGCAACAGGCAAACATGTCTGGGAAAGGAGTGGGTTTGGGCAATAGGTGCAGATCTCCCTCCCTCTTTGAAGAGTGCGTGGGAAGGGGTGTCTGGTCCAGCTGGTGTCTGGTCTCCGCCAGTTTAATGCTTCCTATCAAGCAGTGGTCGTATCACATTTAATCTGGGTTAATAGGACCGCTGGCACGCTCAAGGGAGACATTGCTGGGAAGAGGCAGAGGCAATGTGACCCATGGGCCTTGGAAAGCCACGGGCACAGGCAGCTCTAGAGCCAGACGTGTGCTTTGCAGCTGGATCCTCGGGGTGCTAATAAAGGTCGATCATATACCATATGCGCTTCCCCAGTAGGGCGTTAACAGTCTTCCTCTGCTACCCAGCCATGCATTTCATAGAATCATAGAACGGTTTAGGTTGGTAGGGACCTTAAAGATCATCTAGTTCTTGCCACGGGCAAGGACACCTCCTACCAGACCAGATTGCTCAAAGCCTCATTTCCATGTGACTAGCAGGAGCTTAATCCCTCTGAGATCATGATCTGTCACTGCTGGGGAAACCACTCAAAAACAGCTCCAAAAAAACCCCCCAAAAATAAATTAGTGGGGAGGTGAAGTAATGGCTAAGCACAACAGTAGAAATGTCACCAGGCTAGAAAGGCAACTGGCATACCCTTGTTGCTCTTGTGCAATGCAGCAACACCACAAGCAGCACCAGAGCTGAACTACCTCAAAAATACCTGCAAGTCATCCACAGCCCTGTGCTCTGCAAACACTGCCTGCGATGCAGCAATGCTGCATAGACATCCCATGTGGACACCCCCACTTCCATCCCCAGCCAGGAAGTTTAAATGGAGAAGAAACCTAAGATTTAGACACTACCAGCCTAAGCAAGAGAAGGAAAATGCTAGGAAACATCAGAAACCTGAAAAAGTGCTGGGAACAAAAACCCACACAAACCTGGAAAATACAGGGCGAAGGAAATCTGAGAAATAAGAGATACGGAAGGGCTGGTGAGAAGGAGATGGAGCTACGTGGAGGCGACTGGGTTATAGGCAATCTTACATCAGTTTATGAAAATATCCCATTAATCTTCATAGCACAATCTTAATTGCAAAATCTTTCATCAGCCTTGTTATTTGTGCACCTGTCACTGGAGACACTCGGAGTTGTTTTGTCGTCATTTCTCACACTAATTAGAGGGGCTTGGGGTGGTTTGTGGGGTGGGATGGGGAGGGGGGGCTGTTGGTATTTTAATTGTCCTCAAGCACAGCTCAGCTTTACCGTAAGGCTGCCAATTAGGGTCCCGCCCTGCGCAGGGCTTGTAGGCCTGCTAGGCACATTACAGAGGACTAGAGGGGTTGTTTTAATTAAATACCCCCAGACTAGTAGGGAAATATTTAGAGCAATTTAACAATCTGCTGCAGAGTTGTTAAGCCTCCAATATATCTGCTTAATGTTCATTTGGGTATTTAATAATCTCCCTACCTTATCTAATCCTGTTTAAATTTAAAGAGATGCATCTAAGCTGGTGAAGTAGCTAGTGCTTATTAACAGCCGCTGGTTATTAAAACATATTTGAGATGTCATCACCAGCGAGCAGTCCCAGTAGCAGGCAGGAGTCTTGGTGCCTGCAGATGTATTTCTTTCTTAACTGGGGCTGCCCAGGGACAAGACCTAGTGCTTTCCTCGCAAGCTCTGCTGTCACCACACCGGTACCCTTAGTTTCCAACCAGCTTCATCTGCCTGTGGAAGGGAAGGTGGCGGCCTTAATGAGTAATTAGTCAAAGCTACAGGTTATTTATTTTTAAGGCTGTTTTCCAGGAGTTCAGCTACTCAGACTGGGGCATTTTTAAAGAACTGGATGTTTTGTTTTCTCAGGTTAATGGGAGTTGCGATTTGTTTTGCTCAGCCAGTTCTTCACAACTCTTCTGTGACGTCCACAGAAAATCATTTCCCTGAGGATAGCCTACAAGGCCAGAAAGACTTTATTTTGCAAGATTTTAGTCCAGCTACCCTTACATAATTTGCGTGTTTCTAGGCTGGCTGTCCTGTTCTTCATAGTCTCTTTACCTCAATTAGATGCACTGCCACTTCCCACAGCACACTCTTCAGGTTGCCTTGGCCATCTCTCCTCCACTCTCTCAAAAACAGGTAGCTCCACCACACTTCAAAGTGATGCCACTCAAAAGTGCAATCAGGGCAGGTCCCAAAACACTGCTATCACAGACAAGAAGTTGTTGTAGAACACACAACTCTCTACTTGAACAACTTGTACAAAGGGAGAGTCAAGCCAACAATTTAAGTGTGAAATGGCCTCTAGGCAAAGCAAAGAATTTTCCTAGCACGTTCAAGACACAAACAGTAAGTCAGTCTTAAATCCTATGAAACTGAACAGCCTAGACTGTTTCACAAGCACTAACCCACCCAACTTTACCTTCACTGCTGAAGCTAGAAAATAGCAGCTGTCTGTGCAAAGAGAAGGGAAAACTCTGCCAGCCAATTTAAAACCAGAAAACACATCTGAGAAAAATCTCCTTGCCCAGCTGAATGAAACACACTGTTCTCAAGAGCTAAGGCCACAATGCCTTGAAGGCTTAATGTCAACATCCTCAGCTAAGCATGGCTCCCCATCCATCTTTTTCAAGCAAGAATATCTCAGGTTCTCACTGTGAAGGGCTGATTTTCATCATAAATCTGGTGTTCTGGTTTTGGCCAACTTGTTTTGAGACAGAAATGGACCATTTGGAGAGAATGAGCCCAGAGGTGACACATCTGTCACATGCGTTGCGCAGGAGCACAGCCATCCCAGTTGGTCCTCGTTGATCCAAGAACAGCTTTCAAACAGCCTACTAGAAACGGGAAGGGAAAGGTTTTTTCAGCCACATCCACCACGGAACATAAACAACAGACTAAAAATTGAGGCAAGGAAGATTAGGTCAGATGAGAGGGGAGAAGAAAAAAAAAAAAAACAAAAAAACAAAAAACCATAACATGCTTTTTATGCTTGTTACATTACTCTTGTGAGAAGCCCTGGGAGAGGTCGAGCAAGCTCTATCCCCAAGGGTCTTTAAAAACAGATTAGTCTAGAAATGACATAGGTAGAGTTGATCTTACCTTGGGCAGGGAGACAGACTCACACAACCTTGGCAAGGTCCTTCTGATGCCTCTTCCTCTGTGACCCTATGCCGTAGCACAAGCAACGCTGAGCCCTACCCCATCCTCTCTTTGCCCTACTGCAAGGGGCTGGTTACGTCACCAGTCAGAAGAGCCTGTACTCTAGGAACAACCTAAAACCAGGGACAGATAGTCCATAAACACAGTCCAGCAGAAGCAGTGTTCTGGCCTGCAAGGCTTGTTGGTCTCACATAAAAAAAGCTAGCCCATTTCATATCCCCAGCAGAACCCCCAAACCCAAGGCCTCCTCCACAAGTGAAGCCCACAGTTCCCACTCCAGATTTGGATGACAGATGACCAGAGGGGAGCAAAATGAACAAGATATTTCTGTTTGTTTGTTTTTTGTTCCTTGTCTCTCAGACACTGGTGTCATTTAGGATTCTTTGTGGAGAAGACACATCCGCACTGTGACGGATCCTGTCTGGTCCCATCAGCACCGAGGCGTCGTGTCCCCAGAGTAACGTGAGAGGACTGCCGTTCCTGCAGGGAAGGCTGCTCAGCGGGAGGTGTCAGCCTGGGAAACACAACAATTGTTTCTCTCCCATCAGTTCAGTGGCACTTGGAAACTTTCAGGGTGGGGGAGAAAGCTGAGTCTGAACCCAGAGGTGTGCCAAGGACTTGCACCGAACGACAGGGAGCAGACTTCACACCCAGGCATTGTCGCAATGCCAGCTGCCCACCGTGTCAAGGGAAAAGGAACAAGTATACTTCAAGTGGCTGTTTCCTACCAGACGTGCCCTGCGGCATAAGGAAAGAGACTTCCGAGCTCTCCTCCCATTAGCTGACACTTCCCACTGAACTCCCTCATCACCTCTGTGTGCAGAGCTGCAGTCACAAATCATGGGTTTATTTAGACTCTTAAAAAAAAATTAAAATGAAAGGATGCAACCGTTTACAATGTGATTTCCTTAATTCTCAATAAAGGATCCTATTTGCTTCCTCCTCCATAAGTCACCTCTGGTTTAGCAGCGTGGTAGCAGGACAAAAGGATGGTGTGAGTTAACACTCCAGTGCCCTCTAGCAAGAACAGCTTTTGCTGTAGCAGAAGGACTTCACATCCTCTTTCACAAGAGCACAAACCGACTTCAAATTCCCTGTGGCCACGTGGAGGAAAGCCTGGTGGAGACTGGCCGTGCTGTTCTGCCTGCCAGTCAAACAGGGATCCAAGGTGCAGAAAGACTGAGCTATGTGCCAGACACATGCACAAGCTGAAGAGCACCAGCTCTCCAGAGACTTAGCCACCAGATCCCCTATGCTCGACACCCTGAAGACCCCAGCTGGGGCTGTAGGTATAATTTTACATAACACAGGGAAAACTGCCTGCAAAAACCAGCGTCTGGGTGAGGAACTGGGTTCTGGGTTCCTTCTCTGTGCAACAAAGTGGAATGCACCGGTATCAAGTACACATGTATTATAATGCCACGTTTAGTCTCATCTCTGCTCTTTAGAGCTACCCAGGCCTTGCCTTTTGCCAGCAGGAGATGCCACGACATGGCTCTTCGCTGGCTAGAAAGCGCTTGGAGGAGCTGCTTGTGAACAGCAGGCTCAGAGGGAGAAACCAGCAGAGGAATGCACAGAGCAAGTGATAATTTCTGTGCTGTGCAATTACAGCTGGGAAGGAGTAAACCTCTGGTGCACAAACCTGCCAACAGTTTACTGCCGACAAAGAAACAAAACCGACAGTTGACACTGGAACAGCTACTGATACCCTGTAATCATCTTAAAAATAGACTCTTCGCAAACCTGCTTGTTAGTAGTGAGAACATATGCTCTTTTTTTCTTTGGGGTGGGGGTGGGGGGAGGCAGGGAAGAGAAAAAATTCTAAGCATCTCCAAAGCAACATTTGCATTAGCCCGAGCAACTGTTTGGTGAAGCTGAAGCTCCAAGCATCTTCCTAGAACTTGGTCTACTCCTGCCAGATGACCAAGACACATCGAGATCCTACATTGCTACAGCACATCTCCCAGTATCAAGCAAACTTAGTCCTCTGAGCCCAGCAGCAGGTGCTTGCACTGCTATTTCAGACACGGAGCTTATTCCATCTTATTACACAGATATACATGGCTGTGTTACCTAGCACAATGCTGTGTTCACCACCCCATTCCTGCTGCACTATGGCATGGAGATGCCTGTTGTCCTGACTTCTCCTGCCTCTCAGCATGAAGTCTTCTGGGCCTGTCGAGGTCTGAGCGTGACCATGGCAGCGAGACCTTATCTCTCTACTCATCCCATAGTCCTCTCCTCAGTACTGCTCAGCCCAATCATCCTGGTCTCCCTCTCAGGACTCTGAAGGGACACGTGATAATCCCCCCATCCATGTTCCTCCAGTGGCTAACATCTGCCACGGCATCCCTTTTCACAGGGCTACAGTCCATACGTAAACGTCTGACACAGGCAGAGACTATCCATTACCCAGATGTTAAGCCATGGTGAAGCACAGCACTGCAACTCCAAACTATGCCACCAGACACCTTCTGGGTGATGGAGCAACATGATCTCAGTGTGTGGCCAGGCAATAAAACTCATCAGTTGCATGAGGCACTGCCCTTCCCCAGGCTCCTGGTGCACAGTCTTTACTCATGGTAGGTAGTCCCCAGTGCTCCTTTTAATCACAGCCCCCTAGGTTCCCAGCCACTTTCCCCAAACCAGGGTGGAAAGAGGAAGACCATCTCTGAGCCAAGTGCTCTGGAGTCTTACTCCAGCCTGGAGCACTCTCCATCACACAGAGCTGGATGATGGCACAACCCTGGCCCAGCCACTGTGGCGTCTCAGAAAATGCCGAGCATAAGGTATTCCCATGAAGGATAGCACAGCTCAGGACTAATCAAAACAGAGACTTCAATCAGGATCTGGTCTGTTCTGGGTTTTTTCGCTTGATTGCAGCTCATTTTTGTCAAATCTTCTTGAAGACAGAACAATATCCATCCAGAAAGGAGAGAGGGCTGGTTTAGTCCCTACCACATCCATCACAAAATTCACCCACCTGCAACTTGTTGTCCCCTCTGTGCTCAACATATCAACACTGCAGGGCAGAGAGGAACAAACATTCCCTTGTAAGTGGATTTCATTTTGGTATGAGCCATTTAGAGATTATATCCATTTCAATTTGGGCAGGGATCCAAGGTTAACATCCCTGCTCTTGTTAACAGAGCTTTGTTTGCAAAAGTCCATCAGCTCAGTTTTACATCTTATTTGGAAAAGTCAGTGCAATGTTGCACTGTGCGCTAGGAGAGGAAAGGCAGATCTTAGTGGCGTTCTGCGACTGCTGTAGCTAAGAGTAGTTTCCCTAGGACTCCTGGACGCATATCACAGGTCTCCTCTGCCACTCACGAACACAGACTTCGCAGACTGTTACTTTAGAGCCCTAAGGTGTTCAGCCCCAGGGAAACTTCAGAGACTTTCCGTTGTCTTCACATGGTCAAGGAAGGAAAACCTCTGCCAACCAGGCACAACGGAGGGTGGTATCCTCCATCCAGGATCACAGCGGCATTCAAAGCCATGCATTCCTTTAAAATTCACATTTATGCAAACTGTGGTTTCCCAGTTCCTGGAAATCACATCCACGTCTCGGTGGATGTGACTCCACCAGGGTCATGTTGCTAGCCAACTTCCCAAGGTACCTGTGGGTCCTTCGGTAGATTGGGCAGCCAAGTTCAGCCTGTGCATGCTTTCCTGCCTTGCAGCCCCCCTGGGAAGATCACAGACTGGCCCTACACACAATGATGTGCCAGAGCAGCAACTGCAGAGTTGACCCAGAGACCATCCTGTCACAGAAGGATTTCAAATGCCAGCATCTCTGGGACAGCAGACACAAGAGTCCATCCACAAGTTATGAAGTATGGTAAAAGCTGGTCTGGGTCTCCAGCAACCTTGAGACAACTCAGAAAGCAGAATGGGAGCACACTCTGGGTAACAAGGAGCACAGTCTTGGCTGCCATAATCGCCAGCCTGGAAAGGATTTGGCTGCACACCAGCAGCCACCTTGCCATCAGGAGACCGTCTTTACTGCATGACCCCAGCACCTGAGCAGGAAGACAGCTTCTTCACCCAGGGCAAATGTACTAACGGCTTTCACGGAGGCGTTCTCAGATTAGCTCCCAACAGTCAATACTGCCAGCATGAATTATTAATCAGCGTGTCATTCAGCCTCAGAAGCTGATATATCCACACCACACAGGAAAAAAGCTTTTAGCAACACACCCGTGTCAGCAAGCCCAAGGCGAGCTTGCCAGGCACTTTCTCGCACCTCCCCGCCGAGTTGCTGAGAGCCAGCAGGAGGGGACCCGCGGTGGTCTGCTTGCTGCTGTCTCCAGCAAAGAGCTGTGCTGGCCCCACGCGCCTCCTCTCCCAGAACCAGCTCCATGCGCGGCTGCATTAGCTCAGCACATCCACCTGTCACGCAAGTCACTCGTTTGGAAAATTATTCTGCTGGAGCATCACTGAGGACACCTTGCCAGTGAAATATCAGACAACATCAGGCGGTGTTTACTTGCTCCAGTGCAGATACTACACATTTATTATTTACACTTTGCAGCGTATTTTTAGAGTTATGTCAATAAGACTGAGAGTTATCAAGTGATCTGTTTGCAGTCAGTCAAAAACTGCCATGATTCCCAGTTTGCCTGAGGAATTTTAGGACAGGGATTTACCATTTCACATGGGCCTAATCCACAACACAAGAGACTGGGGATCTAAGAGACATTTGTTTGGATTTGCAGGACCTCAAACAGAGTTTGTATTGCTTACCTCCTCTGCTTCCTGCATGAGGGTGCTCCAAGGGGAACCAGCCCCAGGGGGAAAAGGAAGGCTCCTGAAATGGTGTAATAACGAAGCACAGAAGATCTCCCTCAGACCCAAGCATTTGAAGAGATGGGTTGATTTTTAAAGACTGTTCCAAGTGTACTAAAAACAAGACAGAAGGGGAAAAAAGAATTAGGCCAAGCTGAACATGTTGTCCTATTCCCTGGTCATGCTTGGAGACTGATCAATCAAAATTGAGGCACTAGACACTAGGCTTAACTGAAAAGATCCTGTTCATTGTTCATTGTGATGAACAAAAGAGAAGATACAAAGTATGTCCCAAGTGGCATCTCTTGCGCTGCAGGGCTTTGTGCTTCTCCTGAGTACAGGACCTCCTTCATGTGATGATACCAGCTGTATCCCGCTGAGCTGGCACCATCCAGGCACCGTGGCTGCCCACATCTCTCCCTGAGCTGGAGGTCAGCTCTCCTACACAGCGCTCCAGCAGGATGCAGCCCATCCAGCCTAGAAGAACTTGGGAAAGACCAGGGCCAGCATAGTCAGCAACTCCCCACGCATGGGGAACACAGATGGGCCTAGAGAGAGCGTGTCACGGCTGTCCCACCTGCAGATGTCAGCTCCTGTCCCACCCAGTATTTTCTCCCACCTTTTCTACTGTCTTTTGTCAGAGTCAGGGAAAACAATGAGCATTTCCAACACAGTCATGGCATAAGCTCATTATTCCCCTTGCTAAGAGCTGCTTAACAGTAAAACTACCAAATATCTTTGCTGAAACCTGAACACATTTTAAATTTCTTCTTTTGAACTGCCTTTTGAAAAGAAATTTGTATATCTAGAGGAAACAACCGCAAAGAAATCCACTGGATGGTATGCACTCTAGCACTTTCACCAGTAACACAGACCAGCCACTACTTCCCTCTTCCAAATCCAGACGTGAAGGACCATTGAGTGCCAAAGAGCAGTAGTTATCCCAAAAAGTTTAAGATGTTGTTCAAGAGCTCAAATTAATAGCCAGGCTCGAGGTGGCAAGGTATGCATCATCTCTAGCAGCAGCTCTCTGATGTAGAAAGATTAGCCAAGGTGCTCTCCCCATTCTCACATTTTTGCTTACCAGAAGTACCTTCATAGTTCTGGCTGAAAGACCAGAGCATCCAGCCATACATCTACACAAAGCCACCAGGTATTTTAGCAGCTGTGGTCTGCTGCAAGTCCTATTTCCACAATGGGAAAGGTTTAAAATTTGATTCCTGAAAAGTTCCTTTTCATCAGTCCTTTGGCTGGGTTGGTGTCATGGTTTAATCCTAGTCAGTAACTAAAGCACCACGCAGCTGCTCACTCACTCTCCCCTGGTGGGACAGGGGAGAAAATCAGAAGAGTACAAGTGAGAAAACTCAGGGGTTGAGATAAAGACAGTTTAATAGGTAGAGCAAAAGCCGTGCGCACAAGTAAAGCAAAATAAGGAATTCATTCACTACTTCCCATCAGCAGGCAGGTGTTCAGCCATCTCCAGGAAAGCAGGGCTCCATCACGTGTAACAGTTACTTGGGAAGACAAACACCGTAACTCTGAACATTCCCCACCTTCCTCCTTTCCCCAGCTTTATATGCTGAGCGTGATGTGACATGGTATGGACTAACCTTTTGGTCTGTTGGGGTCAGCTGTCTCAGCTGTGTCCCCTCCCAACTTTTTGTGCACCCCAGCCTACTCGCTGGCAGGGTGGTGCGAGAAGCAGAAAAGGCCTTGACTCTGTGTAAGCACTGCTCTGCAATAACCAAAACACCTCTGTATTACCAACACTGTTTCCAGCACAAATCCAAAACACAGCCCCATACTAGCTACCATGAAGAAAATTAACTCTATCCCAGCCAAAACCAGCACAGCTGGTTCTACCATTCAACCCGACTCTGCAGTTTGGCAGCAGAGATCTGAATTCTTGGCCTGGTAATGAGTGCCAAGGCAGTTGTTTTTATCTTATTCAGTCAACAAGAACATGGAAATCAATTTTTCCCAATCTCAGTTATGGCTAGAAATCCATTCCTTTTAGGCCAGCTACAGGATTAATCTATTGAATGGTTTGCAGGCATTTTGCTGACATACAAACATTTGAAGAATACATTATGCTCCCCCCCTCCTAGTATACCATTAGTGCTTTTTTTTTTTTCCTGTAAACATCTTTGTTCGGGAATCCACGAGATAAGATGTGGAAATGCATCTCTGTCTTGCAAACAAGTCTCATGTCTGCGAAGTTGTGCACTGCACTTAAACTGCCGGTGCTTGGTGACTTCAGAAAAAGAGCAAAGACACCCAGTGATGCACAAGACATGCCAGCGACACAGAGCACATCCTGAACTGCCCCTACACAGCCAATACTGAACAAAGCATCAGCAAGTATAAATGAAATAAATGATACAAATTCCAGCTTCAGTGGAAGCCTTGACCTAAAGACCTGCCAGTCTAACAATTAGTCTCCTCTGCTGGCTTCACAACATCAGGACGTGCATGTGAAAGAGCCATCTCATATCTATTACAACAGGACTCTAGTGCAATTCTGTTGCCCACGAGATGATGGTAGTTGACCATAGTTTATTCTCTTCTTATAGAAAAAGGAGGGTCTCATCACTTGTGGTCCTTAGTTTGGTCTCCAGAAAGTTTCTTGCCCTGTTCTCCGCAGGATTGCAAGATGCTCTGCAAACTTTCTGGAAGAGTGTGTTACATTTAATGAGATAGCTGAATTTTCATTTTTTTCCCCACTTTACAGACATGGAAATAGCGGCAAGTTTTCTTCTTTCACCAGCATAAGCAGGCCTTCCTGAAAACACCGTACTTTCAACACTAGAACCTTGTCAACTCCCAAAGAGTTGTTTCCCACTCAAATCTGGGGACACATTGCCCTCAGTTCCAGTATCTGCACTTACCCATAAGAAACAGGATCTAAATTTTTATTTGTCCAACATCACAGCTTTTCCACACCCAGTCTCCAAATGTCAGGATTGTTTGTAAAACTTTCCACAGGTGATGTATTTCAGGCCAAAGGCTAAGATTTTTTTAAAAATGTTCTTCACAAAATTTGATCTGGGCAGCAGTATCGAAATGGCTTTGGAAGAGCAGAGAACAATAAAGCAATTATATCCCATGCAGCAGGACAGCAGAAAGTGAGTGCATCCATCTCACCACAGCTGTCCTTTCTTCCTCCAGCAACCTGAGTCCAACAGACTGTGCAGATCTATTTCCCACCACTGTGGAGGGCACTACAGGTATTTCCAATTCAGAAAATACTCTCTATGCTATAATGTGTTATCATGGCCGGAAGGGACATATCTAGTTATAAAGATGTGGTATCCCTGCTTGCTTGCCTACAAAAAGAGTCTACTCTCCCTGTGGCCCTGAAGGGAGCAGAGCTGCTCCAGAGCTGCCCCCACGCCTGGACACCCTGCCTGATGCAGACAGCAATGGAGACCTCCGCATGCATACGGGAAAGCTATCCTTTTCTTTGCCTCAAAATGTCACGTGTGGATGCAACGTAGAAAGGAGAGAAGAACAACAGCATCATTCACTCAGTAGCCGTTCCTGTTAGCAGCTGATTCCTGCTCCAAAATAGTCAGCTGTGGACACCAACCTTGATGCCTAAATGGTACTACAAGTGAATTTATCTCACACAACCCCCAGCACTTGCAGCAATACATTTCCTCATGAGCCCTCTGGATGGTCTCCAGCTGCCATCAGCAAGACCTTAGTCAACAGGTGAGTCCCTCCAAACAGCAACTCTGTAGGCTGAAATAGGTTGTTCCTGGCCATCCCTTGTAAGTCTTTGTTGCCTGTACCAGGATATAATTACCAGTCATAAAGCATGAAGACACCTACACCATTCTGGGAAGCAAGTTCCCTTATAGTGAGAGCAATGTGAAACATGCCCATGCTGTGTATTGTCTGGAGAGGAGCAGGAGATGCTCAAGGACTCCTTTGTACTACCATATAGCATCACTGGAGAGCTTCCATCAGGTTCTCATCTTGCCAGGGCATCCAAGACAGATCCACAGTAACTGAATAATCAATTAATCCTCCTGCAGAGCTCCATTTACATAATGAAAACGCAGCCTCCCAATATACCACTATTTTTCAGTTGTCTAGACTAATATATCTGTCCTGTAGTTGGAGGGGGGAGACCTAACACAGCTTCTATTATGGATGGCAGAGTTCCAGCTGAAGTCACGTGGTGGCAATAAAACTTCTATTGATTTCATGTAAGCATTTAACCCTAGCAGAGCACATAGTCCTCCAACAGCCCACAACGGACTGTGCACCCAGCAACCCAGACTGAATTACAGTTGCACCTCACATGGAGCCTGGGGAATCTCTTCTCTTTATCTCTGGCTCTGAAAGAAGTCATAGACAAGCAGAAATCAGACAGGCTTCACTGCGCGTTTTGAAATACAGCAACAAGTTTGAATTTTTCAGTTCAATACCTGCAACTTATCTCAGTCCACAGAGGTA
Organism: Burhinus bistriatus; assembly: GCA_013397275.1. NCBI lineage: Eukaryota > Metazoa > Chordata > Aves > Charadriiformes > Burhinidae > Burhinus > Burhinus bistriatus. Next base: position 532,023 of record VYXH01003181.1, read on the forward strand.
GGTCTTGCCCTATAGACCTCAAAGAGAAACAAAGCAACTATAACTCTAGATCCAATTCATTTAGCAAGTGAGGGCCTGGGGTTGGGGTCTGTCCTCAGAAGCCTTCTCCCAGACTGAAGACTAGGACCAGCGGTGCTGAAACAACCCTCCTGCTCCACTCCACACAGCACTGGCAAAGCACAAGCCAGTACACAGCAGAGACTCTAAAGCTGAATTAAAGCCCGTACTCTTCCTTCAACTTTCACCTCCCTAAATAGGATATGAAGAGCAAACAATCAGTAGCTCACAGCAGGGCCCATTTGCAGGCGCTGGCTCCCAGCCAAACTAGACTGGCTGCAGATGGGCGATCAGCAGAGAAGGCTGAGGTTCAGCTGCAGTCCTTGGTCCTGCCACAGACTTCTGCAGGTCAACAGGCAAATCATTTTGAACTTATCTCCAAGCCCATAAAGTCAGTGCAAGACTCCCCATTAATCCCAGACACTGGAAAGAGAACCAAATGTCTGGCCTGCACCGCCAAAAGCACAGCTGGGCCACTGGAGATAAAGAGACAAAGCTTTGTCAGACCTTCTCCTGGGCAGGACCGTCTCTGTGTGCAGTATGACAAGCCCTGAACGAGTGTGCAAGGCTCCCATTGCTTCAGTAACAGCACTGTATTTATGCATTTCCATAAAAGAGCGTGGTTTAAGCGAACATGCTCTGCCCTCCTCTGCTTGCTACAGGTTGTCTCTTCAGCCTGTAGAAGTCTAGGCAAACTCGTACATCTTGCCTGAGGGATCACAATGTGCTTTGTTGATGATACAGCCACCTAAAACAGACCCAATGACTTCTGGCCATTCCTATGACCAGGGCACACATGCAAATCAGCTGCTAATTGCGGCAGCCTAACATTGCAGCTGGTAATAAGGACACTGATGCCAAACCACAGGGTTCCCACAACCAGCTGACGGCAATGCTGAGTACAACTTGTCCCCATCTGAACAAGCAACTGCCCAGCCAGCGAAGACAGCTGCCCCAAGGCACTGTCCTGACCCAGCACCATTGTTGGAGGAGACAAGGTCTTCAGAGCACACACACAAAGCACGAACAGCATCTCACACATAAGCCGGGGCCACAGCATGCTGAGAGCCATGAACTGCCACACTTAGGGCTGCATGGGTCAGCCAGACCCTGTGGGGACAGGACAACCACCATGCCAAGCGAGTGTCAGGGACATGTCCTTAAAGTCTCTCGTCTCCTCCTGCCCAGCGAAGCACAGGGACAGGAGATTTTGCTTCCTGTGTAAGCAAGAAGCAAGATTTGCCTTGACATTTATAGGTCACTGGAATCAAGAGGTTTGGGAAGGGGAGACTTCAAAATCCTTGAAAGCTCCACTCTTGCCAGCACACCTCAGTCTCAAGCTGCCATGCTTCCTTCTGGTCTTTCCATGTCCCCCACAACAACCTTCTCCCTTTTGTCATGGGACAGAGCTTCTCACCTAATAGCCCTCTCTCCCCATGGGGTGAGGAAAACTGATGTGAATTCCAATTTTCACAAAGCTCCCTCCAGCTCCTCTCTCAGCAACTAGAGAGGAGCAAAGAACAGAGTAAATTAGATTTCCAGGGCTAATTCCTCTAAATTTCTTGCAGAAGCACACCCAAGGGTGGCACATATAGGGGCATGTATAAAGGTATGGCTCTGGCAGGTTTTGTGGATTTGTTTTACCAAGTTCTCCCCAGGCGACAGTCTTCAGCATAGAGGAGCCCACTAGGAGCCATACCACAGTACTGACAGAAAAGCAGGGACTCTCTGCTTCCAGGGCATCGCAAAGCTTCAACCATGAGGAGAGCCCTGGGCTACTGTGATCTTGTTCTCCTCACACAGGAGGACTAAGGCCCAGAGTTTTCCATTTGTCAGTTGTTCCTCTGCATAGTGCTGCCCAAGGATGACAGAGAGCAAGTCACTTAGACTTGGCAGCCCTGTATGTCCCAGGCATAAGTTTTGGCACACCCAGACTCCAAAGCCTGGGATGGTAATATCTTCCTAGAAAGCAGTTATGCTCCTCTGTGCTTCTTCTGTCAAGGCTTTCCCTGCTTTGCCCCTCATGTCCTACATCCTCCCTGGGGACTGTGGCAAGCACAAAGACAGCTCCTCTTTTCCATAGCTCAGAACGGCTGCCTCGCACAACAACTTTCTCTGCAGGTCTGGAGCTCTTGAGAAGAGCCTACATCTGGTACGACACTGCATTTGGAGTCATCCCTGTTCCCAAAGGACAGTCTGAGCCAAGCTTATGTTACCAGCACCAGAAGCATGTTTCCCACTTCCTAAACATTGCATCAGAGCACACAGTGTCAGAAGCATTTGGAAATGCATTGAAGCTGCCTCTGCATATGTGTGTCAGAGGACACGCACGCATCCCGTCTGGAAGCTAGAAGAAAGGCCATCTGCCTTTCATCGCAAACTGGTGACTGTCGCGGATTCTCTCCGTCGCTTTGGCTACTGCACGCTGAGCTGTGCCCAGCTCCACAGCGTGCTCCAGAGCCACCTCCTGGCTGAAAGGATAACAGTCCTGGAGAAAAGCAAGAAGGGGAAAAACGAAGAACCTAACAAACCCAAACACCAACCCCCAAATCCCAGTCGTTTGATTTATAGCTGTGATGCCCCTCCATATCACATTTCAGCATCACTTCACTTCAGACAGAGACACTACTCTGCTCCCATTCCTAACCATGGACCCAAATCTGGGACAGTGCAGGCATCTTACTATTGGAGACGGTTTTGCCTGCAGCGCTGCCTGCCTTGCCACCCTGGCTCCAGTGCAGGCATGTCTGGTCTACATGTGTTCACCCCTGGCTTTCATCCAGATGCCCCGAGTTGCAGACAGTCAGCTGGACACAGGTGCTGCAGTGCATGCCCAGCACACCATGCAGAGGTCGGGAAGGTATCTGGCACCAGGCAAGGTAAAACACCGAGACAGAAGCTGAACGTTTGCACTCAGGCATGCAAAGGCTGGCACTCTCCTTTCCCCATGTCCTGGTTTGAGGACACGTCCTCCCTTTGTCTCCCACTTGCACTTGGCTCATGGGCAGCAGAGACCCACCCTACTCCCCCAGCTTAAAATATTCATCTGTTTCAGCCACTTCTGCATCTGTTTACACCAGGGCTCCTCCTTCTCCACAGAAGATCTGTTCCATTCCTTTACCAAGGTCTGCTCAGCTCAAGTCACACTGGGACAGCCAGGAACTGCTCCCTTCCAGGCCAGAAGAAAGGACAGGAGACACAGTTACCTCAAAGAAAAGTCCTTGGTCCATCAGCAAAGAGCAGGAAAAATTTCTCTCAGTCCACAGCAAGACCAGACCCTGCTATTTGATTAGGCTTGTTTTCCTGCAAGGCTGTGCAAAACATCCAGGCAATTGAGCTGCCTTGAGTAGAGCAAGACACAGGGCAAAGCATCCTTCCCCAGTCCTACCACAGGAAGGTGAAAAGACCACCAGGAGCCTTCTCTCCGATGACCAAGTAATGCCCTTCATGCTTGATGCTACTTTGCACAAAGGGTACATTAACCAACTCTGGGAGCCCAGGCTGTAGACAGAGTCCAGTTAAAGCACAGATTTAACTCTAAGCCAAGGTTGTGCACACAAAAAAAATCCAAAAAACCAATAAAACATCATATTGAACCCTTATAAAAGGTAAAGGTACTAACATCAGATAAAGGAAGGGTTACAGCAATTTATAGTGATCTCTAGCCTGGATTTCTTTCCTTTCAACCTTAGAATCACAGAATACCAGGTTGGAAAGGACCTCAAGGATCATCTGGTCCAAACTTTCTTGCCAAAAGCAAAACCTTCTTTCTTCCAAGATGCCCCTGCCCTTTCCAGCTCATCCAGCCTAATACAGAGCAATAAACTCAAGCATCCAGCGTAATTCCCGACATGAGACCAGACTGAGGAGGCAACCACAGACCTCAAAAGGTCTGGTGAGAAGGGACAATGCACAGCTATAACCCCACTGCAGGGAAACCCAAAGTAAGCCAGAAATCCACCCACCATGTACCCTTCAAACAGGTAGAAATGCACCAGACGAGCAGCGTAGCCAAGAGTGACACCGGAGTCCTTATGGTGTGAAATCTCTTCCCATGTTGCAGCATGTTGACCTGACAACATGCCATCAGAATTTTAAATTATGTATCTGAAAACCCTTCTCCCTGTCAGTGAGCGTTTGAACCTGAAGCAAAGCCGGCAGCGGAGAAGAGCAGACAGGAGAGGTAATTACCCACGGTCTCCTCCAAGAGCTGACAGAAAGCAGGCCTCGTGCTGGAGATCCTGGCCTCATTACAGGCTCTCCTGGAGGCTGCAGCTGCTCCTCTCCACGGTCAGACATGAGTCACAGCATTTTGGAGGAGAGAGAAGCACTCCTGCGAGCTCATTAATGGCTGCGGGGTCCATCAGCCATAGCACAACCACAGCCCCGCTGGTGTTTGAAGCCGGAGCCCCAATGCTGTACTCAAACTTCAGAGACTGAGCAAAAGCCAGCCATGAAGTTGGCTTGCTCATCGCTGTGACATTTCTAATATGGAAAGGGGCTTCCTCCTGAATCAGTGTGTGGTTTAGAGCTAATAGAAAGTGATAGAGCAAACTCTCACCTCTTCCTCATTAATGGCAGGAAGAAAAAACTCTAAGATTCCACATAGCAGCTGGGGAACAGCTTTAGAAGCCGTACCAACTTCTGCAGCAGTGGTACTTCCCAGGAAGAAGACATTTGGTCCCAAGAGAGCTGCCACTCCACAAAATCAGGGTCTCCCTGCAGTCGCATATGCTCCTCAGATCTTGCCTACATAGGGCAGGGTCTCCCTGTGGCCCACAGAACCTCCTCCTGCAGTGCAGGACAGCCCCTTGCCATGCAGCTGCCAAGGAAAGCAGCTTACAGCAGCATGGAGACAGAAAGGTCACCAAGGTGAGAGAACTTGGCTGGCATGGAGCAGCCCCTCCTGTGCCTTGGGAATAACAAAGCACAGTTTTTGACTGGCAGACAAACCTCTGCCCAAGGTTATGTGTATTATATGCCAGCCTCAGGGATGGATCTGTCCCACACTGACCCGTTATCACTCCAACTAGAGGAGGTGCAGGTCCTCAGCTCAGCCCCTGGCCAGAGGGTGGCTGATGCCGTAAGGACAAATGCTGGATCATCTTGCACTACCAAGCCCTGCAGTGCTGGCCTCAGCATCAAGCCACCACTCCTGTTTGTGTCCTGCACACGGCCCACAGATCAAAAAAAGCACATTGCACCTCTTCCCTTCCCACCACTGTGCTCACAGCCCAGCCTTGCCCTTCCCCAGTTTTGCACCAGGCATCTTCAGCAACTTTCTGGTGATGACCCTTATGCACCTCAGGCCTCCAATTTTAGCAAGGGAAACACGAGCGCACAGCAGCACCCTATCTGCTGCAGCCAAAGGACTTGCAGCATCAGTGATTTGAGCTCTGTCTCCATCCACCCATCAGTCCCGGCTGGAGTCTCCTCCACATACTTCTCTAACAGCCTCTTCTGGCAGCAGCCTTTGCCCACCTGCCGATCCCAGGGGACAAGAAGGTAATTCCAGCTCGATTCTCCCAAGCTGCTGCAGCCCATCTCCCCAGCCATGTGCGCACAGGGACGTTGTGAAACCCCCACGATGGATTGCTGTCCAAGGGGGGCTGAGCCACTGAGCCTGTTTGACAGAGAAACTGCCAGCTGGTCATGAACTACAGACCCAGACAGCAAAAGGTGATCTGTTCCAGCCACCTCAGCCCCTTCCTAGCAAGGGCCTGGCCCAGGGAAATAAATGTCCTGAATAGCAAAGAAACAGGGAGAGACACATAAATGGCCAAATCCTGCACGGGTATAAGAAAAGCCCTGTCCCCGTTTACTCCAGGGGAAGTGACATGAAGCATGTGAAGCCACTTTAATACCAAAACAGGGGTGCAACGGGGATGGAGAACTTGCAATACATAATTTCCCTCAGTGCTACCTGCCCTTCTGGTCCTCCATGGAGCGATCGGCCAGGGGATGCAGCATACCTCTCTCAGTGAAATGATGCTGCAAGGCTGCAGCGAGTCTAGCTCTTCCCACAAAGCCAGGAATAAGCATCTTCGCCTCCAAAAGGCCTGCTATTAACTAGCAGCTTCCTTTGGGGAAATACAGACCTCATAAAAACAGAACCTGCGGCATCGGTTGTTGTCTCCCTAGAACAGCAAGCAAACCTCGACTCGCAGTGCTGGCACTGCCTGCCCTTGGATCCAGGGAGCGCAGGGCACAGCCAGACAGAGGAAAGATGTGTCAGGCTGTTCAGCCCGCTGCTCCCGAGAAAGAGGACAGGAGGGGAATGTGTATGCATTGAAAGGGTAATGTTGGCATATTATAGGCAGCAAGTTTAATGACACCTAATCATAATGCTACAGAATTTTGGAAGCGACATAAACCCTTGGGCTTTGAATGACCTTTGAAAGACAGAGAAGAATGGGAATAAGTTGCCACCTGCTCTACAATTTCCTCCACCTTTCACTAAAACACCCAGTGCTGGAGCCATCATGAACACCAGACTGAGTCATATGGATCTTGGTGCAACTCCTGCTGTGCAATTTCATGCCTATATAATTAACATGGCCAATAATTTCCTTTCTAACAGGCCTGTTTTCAGTTGAGAGCCATTTTCTGCCTCCTCCTCTCCTCTTCCCAATTCTTTCTCTCAGCCATTTTTTCAATACAAGCAAAAGTAGTTTGGCAGTTTGGGGTCCAAGCAACAATGCACAGGTACATACGCCAAGCCGCACGGTTCTCCCGGCACCCTCCAGCCTTCATCACGCCCAAGTCTGCGCTATGCGCGCTAACAGATTTCCCACTGAGCTCAAGGGAGCGAGATCAGTCTTCAAATGCTTCCAAGAAAGCCTCGTATTTCTCTCCACTGCATGTCCCACGAGGATCTGTTAACACAGGCAGCTTCTGCTGCCATCCTGGTCGGGGCTCTGCTCGAGGAGTCTTAAAATGGAGCATAAACTCCTGCCTCCTCCTCTGGAAGTACATGTCCTCCTAGAGGGACTGGTGGGAAATTTCACACAGGGTTAGTTTTAATGCTTTGAATATTCCGTGAGGTTTGTGTTCAATTTCTCATCATAAAGTTTTAATGGGAACTCTTTGAAATTGCCAGCTTTTCTGATACATCTTCAGACAGAAACTGTTTGTCTATGCAAAACTTGGTGAGGTGCATCCTGATTATATCTGGGGCACTGTCTACAGTTTTTAGTTTAAAAAAGAAAGCACATCATATATGCAAGTTTTAGCAACATTTTTAACCACGATGTGTCAACATTTGTCCCACACTTGCAAGCCTGATAGCCTAAATCCTTGGTTGTGGGATTATATATATTTGATGAAGGTGATTTTGTAGCTGTCTCCTGCAATGGGAGGCAGGGAGCTAAGGACGTACAGGGCTCAGCTCAGAGCTGCCATGGGCTAAAACCCACTCCCCCACAGATCACTCAGTCCTCTCTCTCTGCCATAAACACAACTGCAAAACTCTCAGAAATACCTGGGAATAAAAATCTTCGTTGAATAAGCTCACTGCTATGCTACCTAACAAGCTCCCAAAAGTAAATCCATGTCTTCTCCCCAGAGACCCAAGCATTGCCAGCATGAGCAGAGCCATGGAAGGAGAACTGCAAAGAGGCACTGGGTGGCTTTTCTTAACATGTCTTTACTTTTCAGGACTGAATCTGCACACAAAATATAGTGCTAAACAGTCAGGGTCTTTAAATAAAAGCAGAGGTGAGGAAGGGAATTTAAAAAAAGAAAGAAAAAAAAAGAAGGAAGTAGAAAAAGGGGGGGGCGGGGCGGGGGGGGAAGAACTAGAAACTTAATTTGGTCAGGGAGAAAAGTAACCTTGGTTTTCCAACACATCAGCTCACCACAAGTGCCACATGTGGAAAACACGCAAAAAAAGTTATTTATAAGACAGGATGAATTTTGTAAAATAGAAACAAAAGTGATGGTTCCTGCTCTGAGACGGGATTTCTGACCCCTTGGACACTATTTCCGGGATTTGGCCCTTCTTCTTGCATACTAAAGGTCAGCACATGTGCTCTACCCATGTGCCCTGCACAGGACAACCTTTCCACCAGCCCGTGCCCGCAGTTAACAGCCCTAGCTCTCAGCGATTGCTGAGCTGTAGAGATGTGCCACATGTCTGCATGGCCCCTCCTTGGCCAGCAGTGATAGACACTCCTGAGGGCACAGCTGGACCACGGCCTGGTTCCTACACCTTGCCGCAACTAGTATGGCATCAGCCTCAGCTAGGGAGGGGGATTTTCTAGTCTCTACCCTATCTCCACTGACCCTGCTGGGTGCTGATCCCCCCAGAATTAACCAGCCTTCAGCTGCATGCTGCCTGGGCAGCAGATCTGGGTGTGTTTCACCGCTGCATCCTTGGACCACCCCCGATCCAGGCAGTGGGGGACGCCTTCCCAGAGCAGCGCTGCATTTCAAGCGAAGCTGGGTTTCTCTCTGCTTCTTCTCTCTCTTTACCAGAAACACTTTATGCAAATCGAATCTCTCTTTTGCTGGCTCCCGCTGTGCTGCAGAGGGGAGGAGAGGGGAAGGGGTGGGAAGGAGGGGGGAAGAGGATGGAGCCTTGTTCACTATCAGCTGCTCAGAAGAGCAGAGCAGAGACAAGATTGATGATGCTCTCTGGATATAAGATCTCCTCCTTGTGAAAGGCTGCTTATGAGGCCTGATAGACTTGTCATCTCTTAATAAACATCGCTGATATGTCGGTGAGGAGAAAGCGGGAGCGAGGGGAGGACACACAGAAAGGCGGCTGACAATTTACTTAGAACGACGCTCTTCTCTTGCCTTGGCCCTCACATGCAATTCAGACGGCCTTTTCCCAGGGAGGAACATCCCCAGCCCAGCCTCACCAGTACCTGGCACCTCAGCAGAGGTGCTGAACCCAGCATCTGGGCATTTCCAGCAAAACAACCCCTTTCCCTATGAGCCTGGCACCACCGGCCCTTTGCATATACCTGGTCCTAAGCCTCAACAAAGCCAGTAGGATTTTCAAACAACTTACACAGTAACTATGGGAGCGGATCCCAGTGGGAGTGCAAGGGAGGCATTTCATCAGCACCTTGCAGAGTCCAGAGCTGTTTCACCGCCGTTGTGCTCCTTCTATAAATTGCTCTCCAAGTGTAAGCGGCTCTGCTCTTCCCCACATGGCTGTAAATCAGAGGGACTTGCCTGTGATCAGGAAACACATCCCTTGCTTTTGTTTAATCTCTGTAAAGCAGCAAGGAAATTTTTAATGCCCGGAGGGAGCATTTGCCCTACCCAGTTCCAACAATGACAATCACAGGTAGCAAATGTGACGATATCACCAGCAGCTTGCTTGGATGCAGAACACCCACTTAACGGTCACCTACATCTAGCTACTGGCATGCAGATTTTGTGTGACTACAGCCATGTTTCCTTGCATATCTGGCTCAGTTTGTATTTAATCAAGCTATGCATGGTTAAATATCCTCCAGAGCATTAGCAGGTGCTTAGTGGTGCTGTGTAAGTGCAGAGCTAAGGAATAACGTGCTGTAAGCACAGCTAACATAAGTGTTCATAGCTCCCTGCGGGGCTAAGAATGACTGCAAACCAGCTTCTCTACCCCGGGCTTACATATGCAAAGAGAAGTTCCTACAGAGACCACATAGGCAGCAGTCAGGCTGGAAAGCAGGTCCTCTGCATGTCACAGCTGCTCCCCTGTGAGCCTCAGACCTGCCCAAAGCTACACAGAGGCTTCTCCAGCAGTCTGGGAGGACAGCACGCTCCCTGCGTGTTAGGGCCAGTCCAGAGTAACAAGGATGATCAGGCAGCTCCGCTCCCAACCAGGCAGGCTCCTTCTGCTAACAGTTTTGGCCCCCTCCAAAGTTTCTTCCCTACCTACTCCCCTCACATACCGTCCTCTTTCAAACCTGCCCCAGGACACTGATGCTTTACAATGCACTTCATCCTACACTATTTCTCCATAAAATAACACCATGTAGTGATTTGCCCTGCCTTATACCAATTCCATCGTCACTTTATTCTAATAGAACTTTATCAACTAATCCTAAGACAAACTCATTGAGTTACAAGGACTCATCACATCCCCAGCACCAATACTTAGACTCTTAGCAAATTAAGTCCTTTCAGAGCTTGGATTAATTTTTTTGAGAACTCGCCATATTTTCACTGTGGTTTCTGTGTTTGCAGGAACCCAAACCCATACGCAACTCTTTCCAAGACGTTAATACAGCAATGGACTTCCAAGTGCTAGCTTCAGCATCAACAAACACCCATGCTAAATGAGCACAAGAGTGCTTACACATCAAATGACTACGTGGCAGAAGAAACAAATATATTTCTCCCTGGTTTGCACATGACCTTTCCACTGTATCTCCCAGGAGAGAGATGGCCTCCCTCCCAGGCCTCCCTCATCCCCGAAATTAGTGACCCACAAGGAATCAGTTTCTCAAAGCTGGAGCCCACAGCTTGGAGTAGACCTGGATGGCCTGAATTTGATTAGAAAGGAAAACAACCTCGACTCCAAAAGGTGAAAGTGCAGCCCCGGCATTTCCTGGCCTCGGCAGTCCATAAGGAACCAGTGTCCCCGGCGTCACATTCTCAATCAAACGGGCACTTCAACACTTGAAACCCCCCTCCTCTGCCACCCAAAGAAAATTGGAGTGATTTTTGGCAACCTCCAGTTACAAGGTTGGCGTTCAGGAACTAAGCTGGGATCATGCTCAGTAATGGGCATGTCCATGCCTGCCTTCGTTTCCACAGCTCTAAAAGGAACAGTAGATCATGTTCAGCTCACCCGACTGTGGGTTCCCCTGCTTACAAGATTTTTCTTAAGCAATCAACACACCATACCTCACATCTAAGTATACAGCGTGACTCTCTAGTTCATATTTTAGTATGAAACAGCTTGCTTTGCAGTTACTCCACGTATACAAACGTCTCAGCCCTCTTACTCACCTGGCACCCCAGGCCAAATCCACAAAATGGCAATTCCCCAGCACCTCCAAACAGATAAAAGTTCAGGAGCCTAACGCAATATTCCTAAATCCTCGTGATTTCCTTGTCTTAAAATATTTTAGGAGCTTTTTCCAAGCTTCAGCTGCTGGTGGCAAGTGATCATGTGAGAATCATAATAATTGTGCTGAAGGATAATTATAAGTTTCTAACCTCTGTGGCTGTGAAGTCCTTGAAACCAGCAGACAAACAAATGGAAAGTCTCAAATGGAATTTTCCTTAAATTTCAGTCCCCCACATAACCCCCAATGGCCCCTCTCCTCACCTTAGGACTCAGACTCAGAGCTCAGCTGGAGTTTGATTCATTTACAGATGCTTGCTTTGTTGGGATTTTTCATCGCACTGGAAAAATGATTTTTAGATCAAAATCCCCACCAAAAAACATGCATTTTGTAGACTTTTTTTGCATTTTCTCTACAAAAAAGATAATACTAAAAGTAGAGGATAGGAGGTTTTCACAAACAAAAAGTAAAAAAAAAAGCTTTGCCGAGACTATAGACAATAAAGAACCAATTAACTACCTCATCCAAGAAACTGAATTGCTTGTCATTAAAAAAAAAACATAGTACCAATCTAAACTCTGCCATTGTGATTAGAAACTTAAGGTACAGTATATATATTTTGTCCTCAGCACTTAACCTAATGGTTATAATGAGGGTATCTAAGTGGCTGAGAATATTATTTGGTCAGAGGGTCATCACAGCAAAAGACAGATATAGCATAACTAGAAAATACGAGGGTATTTTTGCACCACATTTTACAAGTTGTCTTCCAATACAAATAGAGGCATGTAAGAAAAAAAAAAGACCTTGCTATACCATTTAGAAATTCTTCACATTAATAGAAATTAAAAGAGACAACAAAAACACAATGAGAAAAAACAGGATTCATAAGTGATGAAAAAATCAAATGGGAGTATAAAACCTAGTATTTTGGGAGATATATACCTTTTTTTTTTTTTTTTTTAAGTAATCTGAACAGAATCAAGCTAGAAAAAGAAACCACAAAGTGGAGGAGGAATTATTCACACTCAGGAACTGTTCGCAGTCTTCCACTGCTTAATAATACCCTTCCAGTGCCATCCCATCTATACATCCCCTCAGTTTTGTGCACGACAGACATTTCCTTCTAGGAGCATTGTGGTTTCCAGCAGGCTGTTTTCTGGAGCAGGAGGAGGTGCGACTGGAGGATCATAGGGCATGAGAGAGAGAAAGAAAGAATAAAAAGAAGAAAATTTGGAAAGAAAGAGAGACTTAGAGGTCTAAGGACAGACAGCGGGGTGTATTTCTCCAGCAGAACCCTACCTGAACAGCAAAACTCTCATCAGAAATACAGCATCAGAGCCCTCTGAAAACTCTGCCTACAGCATGCAGCATCAAAGATTAAAACCCCAACAGTTCCCGTCTATAACTCACTCCCATTTGGCAGGGAGCATCACACAACCGAAAACGTAGAGACAAACGGAAGGTGTCAAGTTAGTAATTACCTAGCTCTACAGTGAGCAGCATGGAAAATATGTGAACCTGTACTTCATCCTCCAAATCATATTAATACTCAGATCTCAAGCAAGAGATAATACAAGGGCAACTAAAGCTGTCCTGGCCAATATTTTGAAACACAGGGATAGAAATATAATGCAAGTAGTGTTTTAGAATATATATTAAAATACCAAGTGGAGGGTGGAACAAAGCTAATGAACTTAAGAGATGACATCTGAACAAGTAGTCCATTACCCAGGGAAAATTCCAGCATGCTCAAAAATCATATATCATTTGCTTTCACATAAATGTCCATTATCCCTGTTCTGTGGGGGTTTTTTTATGTAGCAAGACATTTCCCTCCTAAGATCCCCTGACAAAGATTTAATGCTGCCATTTTGTATCCACATCTCCTTCATCATTTTACCAAAAATCTCTCCCCCCTCCCCTGCTGACACAGTGTAATTCTCCAAATCTGCAGTTTTAACAGAAAGCGAATCTGATTTTGACTCAGACTCCAGATGGGTATAGCTGTAAAGATATTGTCATGTGAAAGATTAGGTGCTAACTTAGACAAAGAACTGTTCATCTGCAAGCTTAATAGCCTCTGAAACAGCAACTGCCACGAAAGAGTTACCAGGTACGGATATTGCTATCCATAATAACAATGGTATTGCAACAGAAGATGGAAGCGCTGGAAACTCCCAATTGTCTTCAATGCTCTGCACGGAGAGCTGGTAACCCCTGCATACAGCTCAGGACCCTTGCAGGTTGTCTTCGTTCACACATTATACTTGTGACAGTGTGAAAGTTTGCTGTGGGATGTTGGAAGGGTGGGACGCAGTGGAGGGACCACAGTGTAGGTGATCTGCCAACCCTTCAGGGCTGGGGATCTGTTGCAGTTACCTCCCATTCTTTCACCTGGCAAACACAATGCATGGAAACTGCAGGAGTAGGGTTAATCCCACCCGTCCAACCCACTGACCACCCACAATTCACTCAGTGCTCTCCTCACAACTCTCTTCACCCTTGCACAAGGCTTGGCACCTACACTCTACACAGCCCAAGCAAAATTAGGGGGCATAAGTGAAGGTGAGATAGAAAATCAGCAATTGCAGCACCAGGCCTAGAATGAAATTGCCACCTGCTGCCCCAGAAATCCCAGAACAAATCCCATCTTGGCGTCTGCAAAGAATCCCATCCCATCCTAGATCCACTCCTATGTGCATACTAAATTGACCTTCTGGCCCCTGCAGCTCTGAGTAATCACACAGGACATTCTTCAACGTACCATTCCACCTCCCCAGACATTACCTCACCCCCCGAGTTAGCGGAGGCCAGGTACATCCAAGTCTACTGCCCTGAGAGCCTACCTACATCCACCTCAGCCATCATCATTGTCAAAAAAAAAGCAGATATTAATATCACTCTGAGAAGACTTGGTGTCAGTGCAACACAGTAGAGACCAAGGCCAACACGTCAGACCACGCTATAAACACAAACACAACTGGGACCTACTCACTTCCTTCTGAGGTTCTCCATACTCCAATGCTGCTGCTCCTTGGATGAAGTCTTCTTCTCTGAGAGGCAGCAAGAACGTGTCTCAACAGGGCATATGGATAGACTTGCAGACCAGCCAACTGTGCCATGCCCTGTAGCACACAGCAGATCAGCAGCAGGCATGAGCTATTTCCAACTGAGGAAAAAGAACAAAACGAGTCAGCTTGGCTAGATGGTGCGATAGAGAAGCCACAACGCCCATCTGCCCTCGACACAATGAACACAGGCACACAGAGAACCCGCCACCAGCTCCGCCACTGGAAACACAAGAGCATTATGCTGAAGTTACGAACACTAAGTTTGAAAGTCAGTCCTTTCTCCCACCTAGTCGAAACGCAAACCTAAATCCTTGGAAGCAATAGTGAATTGACTCAGTGTGTGCACCTGAACAGATTCTGCTGGAGAGAGAAGAGGAACACCACAGAAAGTTGAAATGCCCTCTGATTGCCCCGCAAAAGCTGGAGTCCGTCAATGCAGCCGCATACCTGCATGACAGGAAGGCAGCTGGCTCTTCTGTGCAGAGCTTGCTGGCTATTCCTGCTGCTGCCGCCCAGGCAGACACTGTCACTACATGGCTTGGGACCTCCAAATGGTCTTGGACTGTATCTGTGGAAAATAACAACCCATGGGACTCTATATGCCAAAGGGGCTGGAATGGATAAGCAGAAGTACCCGGACAGCCAGAATGCTGCCCGAGCCATGATGCTTGTCAGAGAGGTGTCAGAAGTGCCCAACGAAACTTGTCAGGGTTGTCCTGTACCCACAAACGCAGTAGTTCATGCGGAAAGGCATGCTGAGCCCCACTTTCAGAAATCTCAACCTCCCACCCTAACACCAATAGTTCTGTGTTAAAAAAATAGTCTCCTGTTAAAGAAATAATGCAAAGGGACAAACTCCTCTGCTACTTGCCAGAGCTCCTCCAAGGAGAACGAGCATCCTCAGAGATGAAATAGGGCCTTTGCATGACAAGGAAAACACAGCAACACCATGTTCATCTGCAACATACAGGGAAGCCCTTATAACCACCTCACACAGCTAAGCCGCACCTACCGATGGAAAGAGCTCAAACTAGGGGACGCCTTAGCATCCCTTCCACTCGGTCCTAGAGAATCCTGTTATCCAGTGCTCCTCCTGCTTCCCCCATGCTCAAAAAACATCACACTGGGAGCACACAGGTTTCCAGGGCACATGAGGCATGCTGTCCGTCACTAGGAAGACACATTCCTTAGGTGCACAGTTGAGACACAGATGTGACCCGTGATTCCCACGTCACTATAATTCACCCAGCCTTAGCAACATCCCCTTACCCAGCACACTTTCCCATTTGTTTCACATGAAGTGTCACTGCCCAGCCCCACAGAAGACAAATGTTTAGAGAGAGGGGGACGTTAAGAAATCTCCTTTCTGTATCTCAGATTAATTAATCCATTCTGCTTGTTCATGGAGCTGCTTTGCTGAGCTGCGAGGAGCAAGTCGTACACTACACGTGGCACGCTGGAGTTCAGTGATATCCCCTCGCGCAGCCATGCCACGTAAAGGCTGGCGACCACTAAATTAATGCTGGCAACCATTTACACTATGCAAACACTGTGGCTCTGGGAAACAGGAAAGCAACATTTTTAGGAAATGCTACAGTAGGGCCAAAACATGCAGAGCTGGTATCAGTCTTCTAACGAAGACTGTTTTCCCTGTTACCCATCTTGCCTCATGTCCAAGGACCCAGAAAGGATCAGGCTAAAGGTACTTTTTTTTTTTTCCTGGTGGATTATGCAAATAGAGCATTATTATTGACTTACACAATGCCAACACCTACACAAGTGTAGTCGAGTGATTTTTACCTAGATACCAGGAGGAAAGTTTAGCTTCCCTAAGTTAAGCCTAGGAAACCAGATCATAGATCTGATTTGTGTGCACCAGGCTCCTACCTGATGAAATGCAGGATAAACTTTGTGCAACAAGGAAGAGTTATAATAGATGATGAATAGGTAATGGGGTGTAAGGGCTCTGAAGAGGTCACCTGCACCATCTCCTTGCCCTAAAAGAGGAGCCATAAACCATCTCCGTGCTTCCCCATTCACACACTTTTATATTTGTGGAGCGCCCAGCACAAAAGAGCCCCGTGCTGATGGACACTTTGATGATTTAAGTGTTAAATAACAGATAGGTGCTATTTGTGTGGAAATTATTCCTGTTGGGACAGAGACACGAAAGCAACATTTTCTCCCATGCCGCTGCCTGCCTCACCTGCACTCTCGCTGCTCATCCATCTCCCAGGATTGCCTGGAACATTGCACATGTAGGAGCATTTTCAAACAGCTCACATTTTCTTTAAAAAGTCAACCTGTTCAGTAATGGCTCATCCTGCTCCTCCCACCCCCTGCTATGTGCTCCCTTGGGGCCAAGAGGGGAGAAGATTCAGCCTGCGCTGGAAAACAGCTTTATGTACATTAAAATATCACCACTTGTGAGTCTGATGCCGTCGCAACCTACAAAGCCAGAAATAGCAGCTTTGTCCCAGTGGAATAGAAAAGGACAAATTTCCAGCCTCCCAGAAGGGCTCAAGGTATGCAGGTGCACTTAGTCCTGCAGTAACAGAATCTGTAACAGCAAAAATATTATCGAGAGGAGGGAATAATATTGTTTCAGGTCATTATATCTTATATAATGTCCTTGTATACCTGTACAATGAACCTCCAGATCAAAGATTAAAATAAAAGCATTTTACAGAGAATAAAGTAGTAATCCTACATCTATCATTTTCCAAAACACTAAAACAAGTTTATGAAGCACTTAGTGACTTCAAGGACCTTTACAGGGTACACAGGTAGAAAACAAAGAAGTCCTTCCCTGCAACCAGCCATTGCCTCAAACTGATAAATAAAGACCCAACACATTTTTTTACATAATCTTATTTCACATGCTAAGCAAAATAAGTATTTCCATTTTCAAATAAAAACGTTTTTCTGTCCATCAGGCTGCAGGATTCCTGGCTCTGCCACAATCATTCCCTACAACTCAGCCAAACCATTCCAGCCCAGAACAGGGGGAACCAGGCAATGACATGTCTTCAAAAACACTTCGGTGTCTTGTAAAAGTAGAAGATGAAGACAGGAGTGCAACCCATCCCTCCTGCAGCTGCAGTTAGAGAGGACAGTGAGAGATCACAGAGAGCAGAAACAGGGCTGTTGGCAGCGGGAACAAGGACAAGAAATACAAGGATAAGGCTTGCACCAGCTTTTCCTCCCCACGCTGAAGGCACTGTGTGCCGATAGAAGATATGGACCGTGCTGGGTGTAGAGTCCTCCTGCATTTATGGAATCACAGCCCAAAAAGCTAGTGTGCAGGAAAAGGAGGGAGCAGAGCTGTTTCAGGTCAGCAAGGTGAGCCATAGCATCCAGGACACAAGCAGCGGTTCACACTCTCTTCCCTCAGCGCCCACGATGGGGTAAAAACCACCAAAATACTTGTCTGTTCCCAGTGAGGAGGGATGCTTCAGGAGGTCACTGGTCACCTCCAGCTGCCCCGAGACACAAATGTTTTGGAGGACAAACTCAAAAAAAGTCCTCCGTTTACCCCCTTCCTTGTTGCTTTTCAATCTATATCATCCCCCAGGAAAGCACTTATAGACCAGCGGCTGTCTTCAGCCCTGTGATAAGAGACAGATCACGACTGCCAAAGACTGCCACCTGCCACCCATAAACAAAGCCTTCGAGATCTACATGGCTATAGGAGAACCAACCAGGCCCACAGAGGGATTTGCTGTGTGACTACATCACCATCTAGGAAGCCTTTAGTATTATTTGCCCCAGGAAATCTGGAGGGGACAGGGCTCCTTCAACACCACAGCAACTGAGCTAAAGCAAACAGCCAGGTTTTAGGCAGAAAGCAGCCAAAGAGCCCCAGGAGTTAAAATCAAGAGTTACTAACTCCAGATATCATCTGCCTCTTGATGCCATCACAGCAGCAAATGATTTTGCATTTTGCTGGCAAGATGAGAGTCTTATACAAGCCAAGCAGGAAGAAAAGTATTTCACCAAGTAGAAAGCACTCTTGGATGGCTTTCCGTGACCTTCCCAGTCCTCCCAGAGATACACAGGTGTGCACACACAGATGCACACACCATCACACTGCCACAGCTGGGGTTGTTATTTTGGCAGCCCCCGGATCCGAGCTGATCAAAAATGCACTGGATGCAAGAGGACCGTGCACAGTGGCACTCCTGCAAAACACGAGCTCAATGCAGTGGCGGCAGCAGCAAGAGCCGAATTCCCATTTAAATAAAATGCCAAAAGGCAGTCAGCGAAAGTGACATTTATGGTGTTACTACAAATGCATTCAGTGGGAAGCTGAGTAGCAGAAGCAGGTTGGGGGGAAAAAAACAAGCTGTAGTGAAAACTGCCATCTGTATATTGTGCCCCATTTTTAATATTCTGTATTCTCATAAAAAGTGTTGTTTCTGTCACTATTCAATCTCCCAAACTCACATGGAACACTGTTAAAAGTCAGCAGTGTGTGAAATGGTATTTTAAAATAAATGAAACCCGCTCGCAAAGCTGCGGAGGAATATTGCAATGCCAGGGTGCTGACAGACAGGCATTGAAAAGTAACAACCGTTATCATCTTAAAGCAAAGCGGATTAAATAAAAACCCACAGCTAGTGGTGCATTACCAAGTCTGATATTGACACAGCTGCCGTGGTGGTTATTTTTCATTGTCTCATCAAGACAAAGCATCATGGGATATCAATCTTCCCTCTGTCAGGCCATGCCTGGTGTAAAGTTTTTCGTTTACATTTTCATTATATCCCTTTTATCTCAGCTGCCAGCAAAAAATATATATATGTATTTTATATATATATACACACACATATATATCTATATATGTATATCTATAAGTATGTCTGCATGCGTATACTTTTGGGAATGCTGAGACTGGTTGACCTTTGGTGTATCCCCAAGCCACAGCCTCCGGCGTGAGGGTCCCCGTTCTCCCACAGCAAAGCCAACCCCTACTTGTCTGTGTTAGAGGTGGCAGCTGGGTGGGCTGCAAGGACTGCTTTCGGACCCCTCCAACTGGAGACGGGCTCAGTGGAGAGCTAGTAAAGGTATGATCCCCCGAGAGCTTTATAGCCAAGGAAACCAATTAACACAGCTGCCAATGCTTTCTAAGCAAACCCCTTCCTATAACCAGATTTCAGTGGGTAGACCAGCCGAGTACGTTCTGCTACCTAGCTCAGTTTGGTGGACAGAGAGGAAGAAAACAAAGCAGAAATCACAGTTCTCCGTGGAGAGCACTGGCTGTCTCATCAATACCGCTAGCTGTTACATTTCTTCCTTTGTAGCTCTGCAGATGGATCTCTGCATCCAATCACTCCACACGTTTCTGCCCTTGATACATCTTCAACTTTCCCAGCCTTGCAGTATCAGCAAAGCACTGCTCCTGTTTTTAGGAGGCTTACAGGCAACTATTGCTACGGCAGAAACTTCTTCCTGAGTATGCCGAGAGCCTCACAGTGCTGGCTTACAAACCCAGCCTCTGTAACTCAGCCTGTGCTTTCGCTCCCACCACCAACTCTGCTGTTCCAAAGCACGAGGCAGAACCAGCTGTTCGCAGCTGGCCACAGCGTTCCCCGCAGCAACAAGGACTGCAGCAGAAAGAAAGGGTTCCTTCCCTTATTCTTAAGAGAACCTTATCTTCCAAACCTGTTGCAAATGTCTGCTATGGCTGCTCTTCTGTGCTTATTATTTAATTAAGCACAGCCTCACTTCCAACGTTTCTCGTTATGTTTCACCGGAGGCAGCTCACCACTGCCTGCGTCAGTCCTTTAAGAGTAGGAGCTCTGGGAAACGTAGTTCCCAGTGGAAAAACAGGGCTGAAGCAGCCACAGAGGGCAGGTGGTGCCCTGGGAGATCTACAAAAGGGGCAGTAAAAATAATAAAGCAAGACCCCTTGGGAAGGGGCCGCAAAGGAGCAAATGTCTAAGCAATAGGCCACCAAAACTCCCTCCCTCACTGCCACTGGCCCCTCTGATGAGGTGTCTGAAGGCTGACAGTGCAAAATCAGTACCTCCCCTCCTTCCTTCAACTCCCAAGTCAGGTAACTGTCCAAATCCTCTGCAGCACTGGACACACGCAGGTTTACACCACTCCACGCAGGCTCTGTTCATAGCCCATCATGCTGAGCAGCAGAAGTAAAATGCTGATTACACCTTTCCTAAGCCAGGAAAGGGCTCTCTGCAGTGGCCCCGAGCGTTTTCCCCATCCAAGTGGGCATTACCTCCAGGATGCTCATCGGCTTCACTGGCACGTATCTTGAGGTCAAGCCTTTGCTGCTGCTCTGCAGCCCAGCTGCCCCAGGAGCGGGGCTGACTGGTTCCAACACGCAGCATTTCAGATACTCCATCATCTCCCTGTGCTCCACCCAAACCGTGGGGATCTTTGCATACATGGGCGGGCAAATGTTCCCTATGGCAGAGCAGGTGCTTCCTAAACACAAGAAATCTCTGCATGAAAAACACAATGCAATGTAAAGCAATTCATCCTCCCACCTTCTTTTCCCTGCCTCAGTTTCCTCAGCACGGGAGGCAATGTCCTTGGGCACTCCACAGTCCCTCTCCTGCTGCATCTCCTAGGCTGCCTGCATCGTTCTCCCCATTCCCCCCCTGTAAATCAGAATCCCCTTGCCAGAAACTTCCATCCCACTGAGGAGGGGTGTGCCCTTTATCCTGCTGCTAGGGAAATTCCCTCTCCATCCCCAAAAATGTTCCCTTCTTCCAAACAACAGCCCATCTTCCCAAGGTGTTTCCACTTCAAGAGAGGATCATTAGCCCCTGCAAAAGGCAAACTTCTGGGAAGCCATGGCAGTTCAGTGATGCTCCAGCCCTCACTTCATCCCTCCGAGATCATCTGCGTTCGTGCTTGCTTGCGCCCACCCTAGGTCCTGCCTCACCAGCCTGCAGCCCCAGACCAACAGCAGTTACACCTGCTCTGCAGCGCTTAGCATAGCAAAGGGTTACACCAGCTCTTCCGGCAGCATCTCCTCTCTCTCCCTCTCTGCAAGCAGCAGAAATTGCCATTCTGCATCCTTAATAGCAGCGTAATCAAAAGTTATGATGCATTTTTCAGTAATCACAAGAAATGATCCCCACTTAGCGTTAAGTAAAGCAAATTTGCCACTGGAAGGATGAAAAAAAAGAAGAAAAAGAAGAAGTCAAAAGCATTTCAATTTTCATTTGAAACGAATGAGTCAGAGTCAATTTGGTAAAGCAGTTAACAGCAGCTGTGCTCCCCTTCCCAGCCCCTTAACAGGTACAATTTGCTTTTAACAAACAACCTCACGGAGGTCTCTGGCACTGTGTTAACATAGTGGCATTCAACCCCTCTTGCTGTTGTGTATTTAAATTGGGTAATAGAGTCAGGCAGAGGAGATCCACCATGAATCTTAAGAAGTGCAATTTGACAGCATCTTTAAAAAAAAAAGAGGGGGGGGGGGAGCCTTTATAAAAAAATAATAAATGAGTTTGAGAGCAGGTTTTGCTGGGTTATTTTAAAGCTGCATATTAAAAACAACAAAAGTCCTAGAAAGCCCCAGCATGGTGGCAAGACCCCAGCGAGCTTGGAGCCATGAGCAAGCAGGGCCCCTCCACAAAGAGCTCTGCAAAACAAGCCAAGACATTTGACAGCCTGGGTGCACTTGGGACAATATACCAAGAGCAATAGTGGAAGGCTGTACATCAGGAACAAAGAGAAAAAAAAAATAACAACAAACACACAAAACAAACCAACAGCCCTGCACGCTCACATTAAGGTTGCCCCAGCCCCTCAGGGGATCCCACACCATGCCATAGTCTCAGCAGTTGCTTAGAGAGAGGGCTACCCCTGGGCTGGGAGGAAAAGCAATGATGTGTGATGAGCCTCCAGCCACCCCTTCTTATCCCTCCTGACCCCAGAGCATCTCTGTCCTTCCCTCACCCCGAAGACAGGCCCTTGACGATGCCCTCATCTCACCGGGCGTTTGGTTCAGGCAGTCATCTTCTCTCGTTCATTTGTTCTTTGAAGAAATCTCATTTCATTACCTTCCAGGCTCCTCAGCTTTGTGGGGAATTACAGGAGGTCAATGAAAAATTCATGTTCTCAGTCAGTAATTGGCATTTTTGTTTCCTTTTTTTAGAGGAAGGAAAGCAAAGAAAAGGATGTGAATGGGGCAGACAGCAGGGTGAGTGGGTATCTTCTGCCAGTTATTAAGATAAAGTCTCTCATATTGCTCCTGTCCCGCGTACTCTGGTGCTTGCTCCAAGCAAGCCCTGTAATCCTGCATATTGAAATTTGAAAGCATTCCTGGTACTTTTATTAGAGGGACAAGTAATGAAAGCAGACTGGACATACGCAATTATTACAGTGTAATCCGCTGGAAATGAAGTCAATCCAATCACCCAGCATTCTGCTTTCTTCTCATTTTTTAGACTTCAAGTAAGTGCTTCCCAAATTCCAGCTGAAGTTACTGTTAGAATCAATAGCACAAGGGCTCTCAGCACAAGCCTAATTAATATGATGCTAGCAGGTGCTCCCCTATTGATCTCAAGCTGGTCTGAAACACCAGCCAGCAGTGGCACCAACCACCAGTGCTAGCGCAGAAGACAAACACCAAATAAAGGGCTGCCAACAAGCTAAAAGGAGAAGCAGACCTCTTTTTCAAGGATCCCCAAGAAAAGGAGAAACCCCGATCCTGAAAGCACAGGAAGTTCTCCAAAAAGCCTCCCTGGATGTGATCCACACCTGTCGGCAGATTTGGCATCAACGAGCCCGAGAGCAGAATTCCACCCACCCAACACATGAAAAGAAACTCTCTTCAGCCACCTTCAAGGTCCTGCCCCGCGGAGCTGCGGACGGGCAATGCTTCTTTCTCCATCTCTCCCTCCTGCGAACAGTGAGCAACGCTGTCAGCCAGGAAACAGATTGCTACATACGGCACGACCAAGGCTTGCGATGATTAGATCTATTAATACAGTGCATCTGATTCACCTCCAAGGCCCCGACGCTCGGTGACAAATAGGGACGGGCTTCCCTGCTTTGCTGAGTGGGGCCCTGCGATACCAACCTCCTTGCCAGTGGCTGCTTGGAGCCTGGACAGGCAGGAGCCAGCAGAGATGGGGGACAGCAGCGTCCCCCGTGTGCTGGTGGGTGCCCTGGGTTGAGCCCCAGCAAGGACAAAAGACTGACAGCACAGGGAGCTGTCAATCACAGGTGGCAGTCCCAGAGCTTATATCCTGGCAGGTCCTTCTCACTTCGAGGATGGAAAGGGGTCCTCGTTTCCTACCCTTCCTGTATTCTCCACCAGCCAGAGTTAGTCACAGTCCCACTGGGGAGATGGCTCTCGTGGCCCAGTCCCTGCTGCCTGATGCCATAAAAGGCCCTTGGGGGTCCATGCATCCCCACTGACTGCCACTTGGAACCTGAGTTTCCCTGAAGTTAGAGGAGGGCCTGTTCCTGTGGACCTGTGACCTCCAGGATCACTTCTCCCCACCCACATCCACAGCAAGAACAGCCACCCACTGAGGCACAGCAGGGGAGGTGGGATGGGCAATTCCCTGGGACAAAGACCCTTCCCTTGAGCTTCTCTGACCCCACATCTATGCCCAGGTCCTCCTGGTACCCCACCGTAACATAAGCTGTGTGCCCCACAGCTGTCTGCTCAGAGCAGGGGGAGCATCACCCTATGCTTTTCTACTCAACATCTTGTACTTCCTAAGCATCTTCCACTGTAGCTGTCCTTTGTCCATCACGTCACACACTTAAAACAAAACTGGAAAGATCACAATTTTAGCATCTCAGCCAAAGATGCAAAGTTTTTTGGGGTTTTTGTTTGGGTTTTTGTTTGTTTGGTTTTGTTTTGTTTTTATACAAGAAAGTAAAACCCTACCCCTTCCCTATCACAACCCGCCGCATGACTTGTAGAAACCAGACAGGCCCCACTGCCTCGAGGACTGACTTACCTAGGATGAGGCTTTCGTGCCCTAACCTGCTTCTCCCACCCCGCACCTTGCCCTGAAGAGGTGGTGCTCTCCCCTGCCATGCCCGTGGCTGGGAGAGAAAAGCCAGACAGCTATTGCTCCAGCAGGCCTGACATGATCTGCTTATCAGGCAGGGTGACGTCTCCTCGTCAGCAGCTGCAGCCCCGGGTCTGCCTCTGCGGGGAGGCACGCAGGCCAGTTAAAGGTGGACACTTAGCGCGTTTATTACCTGCTTATTAGATACCAGGCTCCCATTATGATGAATTGGCTGGGTGATGGCTCCCGCCAGCTCCCAACACTCAGCAAGGCTTTTTAATGCCATTTTGCAAAGGCTGGGCCAAGGCAAAATTGTTTCCGAGAGGAAGGAAGGAGCGGTTGTTTTTCTCCTGCCTCCCAAACAATCTGACCCTTTGCTCATTCTCAGTAGGACCTTTCCCTGATGCGCTCCATCTCTCCTCCTGACCATGCGAGTGCAAAGGGGATAGCTGGGAACCGGCAGCTTGGGTGGCTGCAGTCTTCTGTGGCTGCACAGGTTGGACATCTCCAGTGGTCCTGTAAAGACCCTGTGGAGGGAAGCACTGCAATAGATGACCACACCACTCGTTACACACCCTGCACACGCTGTCATTGCTGTGCCACCATAGTGACAGGGCTCCTCGCCAGCCCTCAGTTGGCACTGAGAGCAAACAGCTGGTTGATCTCCAGACAGAGAACACCCCAGCATAGGACAGGTTCTGAAAGCCAAACCGCACCATCTCCTGAAGGTTTCACAGAGCCCACACAGCAGCTTTCCCCTGCACAAAAGGACTCGCGCCAACCTCTGCAGTACAACCCCACATCCACAAGTCTCCCAGCAGAAAAACAGCAGATGGGGACAGGTATCATGAGGCTGAAAAGTCAGTAGATGGTGCAAAGACTCTTCTGGGAATGGAGACAGGCTTGAAGGATATTCCTGAAAACTGGAACCCACGAACAAGATGTTTTTGCGAGGCAAAATGATCAGGAGACAGAAAATTCAGCATTGTTTCACAGTACCACTGTTTAGCTCTTCTAAAGGCTGGAGTGAAACCACAGCCAAGAGGTTTTGGTTGCCTCTCCCAAAGGCATGGAGTGCTATCATTCTTTTTGTGATGACTTCTTCCGTATTCCTCAGTTCTGTAGAAACCTGTTCTGTTATCCTTTATCCCTCCCGCAGGCTAGATTCAAAACTGCACGAAGGGGCGAAGAGTTCAAAGGATGATGAAGCTGCATTCTTATCGAGTCACTCCCAGACTTTGGCAATTTTCACATTCTTGGGCTTTTTCTGCTCATCTTGATCGTGAAAGCAACGAGGAGGCTGAGTCCAGCAGAAATGACCATGCTTTGCTAAGTAGAGGTGTTTCATCACCCATTCACCTCTGTTGGCAGGAGAGACATTCCCATGCTGTCTTTTCACAAGTGGCACCAACTAAGAGCAGGCAACAATGCCACACTGCAATTGCGCTGAACAATACCGAGCAACTCCTTGGTTGAGGGAGACAGGTTGTGAAGGTAGCTCGGGGGCCTCTGAGGTGGGCAAGTGTCAATTCTTTGTGGCCAAGCTGTCTGGAAACCAAGCATCCAGCTCTCCAGTAGAGACAGACAAACGGTCCTGCACTACCAGAGAGAACAGCTCGTGGGCTTTCACCTCCCTCCAGCTTTACCTGCCAAGGTCCTGCAGACTCCCTTCTGTCTGCTCCCCACTGCACTCTTGCAAAGGAAGGTTCACGCACGGAGAAAGACGGGATGAGGAACCTCATTCATGCAGAGCTGAGCAGCAAAGGGGGTTGCTGTGGAGTTAGCTAGCTCTGGATGCTGATCTCTGCGCTCGGCAGGAGGTGAACACCTGCCCCCCTTATGGATGGGCTCAGCGCTCAAAGTTTCCCTCCTCTTCCGTTGCTGGAGGGCCCTGGGCCCCAGCCTGGGGGAGGGCTGCACGTTATACATATCCCCGCTGAATTGTTACACGTTTCTGCTGTGTTCCTTAGACAGAGGACTCTGCTACCAGCGAGCGGGAGAGAAACTGCCATCTGGGACCGCATGTGCTTTCCAGACAGATGGCTGACTATTCTAGTCGTGTTTTATTTCTAGCAATGGTTCATACAGCAACAGCGCTAGTGTGAAAATGGGATGTGACAAGATGTGTATTGCTTACACCTTCTGTAAAGTTCAGATAAAACCAAGACGTACAGAATGTAAAAATCAATATAATTAGGTAATTAAGAGAAGTGAAACCCCCTGATTTAATGCTGCGTTGTGTTCATGTATATTACAGATTGTGTATATATGCGTGGTATGGAACATACATATGTATGTTTCCACATTTATGCATGTACACAATGCAAAATGAATAAAAATAATGAACGTATACATTTATGCATTAAAATAAACATAGCTACCTGTTCCAGCAGGTGTTTCAGACAGTTTCTGACAACCACCCACTGTTTCACCCTTTAGACTGAAGCTCTGCAGAGCAGGAAAGTCCTTCTATTGTGCTCGAGTGGGACACAGCGCAAGGTCCTGGTTCTGCCCATGTTCCTTGGCCATGTAATGTTCAGCACGTAATGCTGAACAACTACATCTAGAAAGTTTACTGACAAGAAAAGCAGCATCGCACACAAGCTCTTAGTTTATAAGCAGGACAAGCGGTCAAGAGAGGATCATTGCAGTGCTTTCTGCAGATACAAGAGTTCAGCCTTACTGCTCTGAACAGCATAAGGAACCACATCCACAGAGAGCTCGACACACGCTAATGTACATAGAAATGGTGAAACTTGGCAATAAAACCCATTTCCACGTTCTTCTGCAGTTCAGGTTCGAAAGAAAGCCTGAACTGAAAGTGTTAGAGGCCACTGGTCACACATTCAGAGCTAGCTAGAAGCGGGCTTCTCTTGTACATGGAGGCACTCTGCAGCTCTGCTCAAGAACTTGCATCTCCCTCACACTGCACAGAGGTCTTCAGACTCAAAAGGAAAAAGATTGCAAGAAAAGGATTCAGAACAAAAGTACCTGTCCCCAGCTGCCCAAAGAGCCAGCGCAGATGCAACAAGGTTGTGGAAGAGGCTGCTGCTGGACTCAGGCACGTCTGAGGCTGCCTCTTCCATCGTGTCCTGCTCCTTCAGTCTCAAGAGCGGCGAGGGTCCATCTCATTTTGCAAATTGTGAGACAATGTGGGACTAGAAAGAAGAGGATCAAATACGAGAACACTATTACTTGATCCACCCAACACACAGATCCCACCCAGCAAAGTCCTGTGCTCGTGGGCTGTCATGGTTTCAGTTGTGATAAAGTTAACTTTCTTACTAGCAGCTGGGAGAGTGCTATGTTTTCAATTTGGGGTGGGAATAGTGTGATAGCACACTGGTGGTTTTGGTGGTTTCTGCTCCTTACATTGCCCCACCAGCGAGCAAGCTAGGGGGGCACAAGAAGTTGGGAGGTGACACAGCCAGGACAGCTGACCCCAACTGACCAAAGGGATATTCCATACCATATGACATCACGCTCAGCATACAAAACTAGAGGAAGAAGGAGGAAGGGGGTGGACTTTCAGAGTTATGGTGTTTGTCTTCCCAACTAACTGTTACACGTGATGGAGCCCTGCTTTCCTGGAGATGGCTGAACACCTGCCTGCCAATGGGAAGTAGTGAATGAATTCCTTATTTTGCTTTACTTGTGCGCACGGCTTTTGCTCTACCTATTAAACCGTCTTTATCTCAACCCATGGGTTTTTTCTCACTTTTACTCTTCTGATTCTCTTCCCCATGCCAACTAGGGGTTGGGGTAAGCGAGCAGCTGTGTGGTGCGAGCTGGGGTTAAACCAGAACATGGGCTCACAACCCATCTCCTAAGTGCCTTGAGACAAGCAGAGATGTTCTCTGCAACAGCAAGGAGGATCTCTTGCTATAATTGAACTTTTGTTATAATGGGCTGATGCAGAGCAGTAGTGGTAAGAGACCCAAATACACTGTAGTATGCTGGGGTTATCAACGTACAAAGTCCCTGTTGCTGCAAGGTTATCATCAGGTGGGCAAGGGACAAAGTTTGCAGCTGTCCTAACATTAAAGTGCAGGAGTGTGGCTCAGTAAGCGCTGGGTGGCAGCTAGCACAGGACACTTGGGCACACAAGGCCCAGGATCCTATGGAGGGACAGAAAACCGTACTTGTAGATAAACTTGGGGATGCAGCACAAGGAAAATTCATCTGAAACAAGAGACAAGCCCTGTGGTCAAACCATTCACTACAGGCAGGGATCCAAACCTGATCAGACAGACAAGTGAGAAACTGCCACCTCTAGACCCCCCCGCCCCGTGACTCTGACTCAGCAAATGATTTTTTGCACTTTCTGGCCCAAAAGACGAGTGAAAAGGACATTACATAGAAACCAGAGCATGTTCGGGGAGTTTTGGCAACAGCTAACTCTGTCTTTTTGTCACTTCGCAGCTCCCTGGGTGTCACTCAAACTGGAAATCTTTCGTCCAGTTCCCATCAGGCGTAGATGTGTTTTCACACTTGTGCCTAGCCAGGTACTTGCGGTACTGCCGACGGTTAATTACTTGCCAATGAATCCCACTGCTCAGCAGGGAGGTGGGGCAAAGTCTTATCTGAGCAAGTCATGGAGCAGGGTAGCAGAGAAGAAAACATCTCTGCATCAGGCAGGTGGGCACACACGTACAGGATTCACGAGGAATAAATTCAGAGAGGAATATCAATAAATCTCCCAGCCTGGCCACTGGGGTGGGAGTTTCTTTTCCCCCACCCCGCAACAGGGAAATTCTGCTCTTTCCATGGGGGGTGGGAAGTGGCACAGGGCTGCATTGAAATGTAAATTCACTCAAATTATTAAGCACAAGAGAGCAGCTCCTGCCAGCCCTTTGTTCCGCAGTCAGAATGTGTAATCTAGAAGAATAAATATAGTCAGATATCAGCTAAACAAAGAGACCCGGGGCCATGCATATTCAGCGACCCTCTCCCCCAGGACATCCCTTCCCCCTTTATCAGGGAGGCTCTTTCTGCAGTCAACAATTGTAGATCAAAATGCCCTCATTAACCAGGGCTGAGATGAAAACCCCTTGCTGTTTCATACGGAGGGGTGGAGTCCTTTATTTCTCTCCAAGAGCAGACATCTCCCTACACCACCACCCCGGATTCCTCTTCTGCCCCTTTTCCATCCTGGGAGGGCAGGACAGGGCCACCTCTGAAGCCCACTGGTTCTACATTCCCATCAGACAGGTGGGGTAGCTGCAGGACAAAGTCCCAGGGTCTGGCAGATAGTGCGGCTCCAAGAACTGCCCTACACTTTGCTGCCATGTCCACCTCTGTCCTAGCAAGGGGAATACACCTAGGAGACAGCAGGCAGACCGCAGCTCTACAAAGGCTGCCCTAAACAGGGCAGAATACCTGCCTTCTGCCACTTCACAGAAAGGATTACTTGGACTGAGCCGGACAATCAGTGGAGACTCCCAGAGATGCTTAGGTAAAAAGACCACCCATAACAACCTTTTCATACATTTCCTCCCACAAGCTACTCATCTCCTGCAGCAAGGGGAGCTGAAGCCACCCTAGGTGTTCCAGGTCCAACAGCCTTTGCAGAGCTGCAAGTTCACACTGTGCTGTGATGACTGAGGATGTCTACTGCCTCCACTCCTGGGTCATAGGGGAGCAGGTGATCACACTGGCGTGAAGCCGCGCTGGTAACTGGATGGAAGAGACAGGCACAGCTTCTCAAAGTCATTCCAGCAGCAGTGGAGACCAGCATATCAAGCAGGCAGCCAAGGATTGCATCTGCCCCACAACACAAGGAGAGGTGGTTGGAGGGGAAGCAAGCATCAGGTGAGGAGAGGGTGCTCTCTCCACCCACAGCTGAGGTCATTACCTAAACACAGCTTTTTCATCTCCAGTGCTGTCAGTCTCACACCTGTCACTACCACTAAACCCACAGCAAGATTTAAAGATGAGGTGGAGAAGGAGGGAAGAAAAAAAAAAAATCAATTTGGCTGTTTTTGAGTTATATGAATATAATAAACCCTGAGTGTCCTGCTTTTGGATGCAGTTTGCACTTGCAATAACTCAGCAACATATTCATTAAACAAAGAGAGGTAAAAGCAGCAAGCCATTAAAAATAAAGCACAAGGAGAGGGAAGGCCATGCAGGCTGTAAATATCTTTGACTCTTTTTCAACCTCCATTTTCTTATCCCTGCTCATTCACTAATTGACCTCTGGATCCTGCTTCTCAGAACTGTTTCCATCACTGCACTTTGTCCTTCAACCACAGCTTGCAACAAAGGATCTCAGGCACTCTCTAATGCAGAATAAACTCATACTGTAGCCCTCCAAAGCAGGAGGAAGGGTCCAATCTCACTCATTACTCTAGTGCTGCGATGCAACCCTCCCTGCACAGGGCTACAAAATCCACAGGATAAAAGACCAGGTCTTCCAAGTGAAAAAACACTTCCAGTTATAATCTGTTTCTGCACTGTACACAGGCTCTCTGCGCACATGTAAGAAATTCCCACCTTCTGGTATTTCAGCTTCATTGCGTGAAGTCTACCCAGAGCTACAGAGACAGACTCTTCTTTCTTACCCAGATGGAGGCGTTCTGGCCACAGGGCACTGCTCCCTAGCCTGATTCAGCCAGGACTTCACTCCAGGTGGCAGGCACCAGAACCTCACAGCCTGATCCATACTAAGGACCAGCACACATTAGCACTGAGCCATCTGGACAGAGTGCCTTGCTCCATGACAGCCCATGGATTTCAGCACTACTCTACAAATCCTGAAGAGGTTGAGCCTATCACATGTAGACCCTCCAAGCCTATCTCCAGGATCACCAACTTCCCAGCATGGCTGCCAGGAGCTTGTCTCTGACTCGGCATCTGAAATTTGTCTCATCTTGCCCAGTCTGAAGGGCCATCCCTAGTATGAGGTGTTTTAACTCCCAAATTAAGTATCACCTCCCATCACATGCCACAATAGAGATTCAGAACACAGCACCTGTCCAGCTCCCTACCCTGCAAAAGTCTCCCTAACAGCTGGGATAGATCTCATGCTGATACGGAGGGAAGTGATTACTCAGCAGGAGGCTCAGCTCCATCTCTGCAGCATCTGGTTCTTCTTTGGAGTTCTCTACGTGGTCTCGTTTCTTCACAAGTTTTAGAAGCATCACCGAATATGACAACAAAACAGCAAGTGAGACTTCCCTCGTATTTCCTCCAATTAGGAAAAACGCTTGCTGAAGGAGGCAGTCCTAACTTTGGTAAGGGCATAAGTTTTTTTTCTTCCCCAAAACAGAAGCGATGAGGTTCCTCTATGCCTTGCCTGCTGGCATTCAAAATGCCACATTTCCTCCTTTCCATGGGATTTAAAAGAGCAGCCTTCTCATGGTCTTAATCCCTCCCAAAGCTCACAGCATATGGCAGTTTTGAAGGAAATTGGGTTAAGACCATAAAGGCTATTAGAGGAGTTTTGCTAAGTACTGGCTCTGCAAGAGAAAAGCTGCGGGAGACGGACAGCCTGGGGATGTTACAGACCTTACTAGGCCTTGGAGAGCAGAAAGCAGGACCAGGAGGTGTGTATCATATGGCCCTTCGACAAGTCATCTGCACCCATGTATCTGCTAATACTGGGCAGCAGAACAAAGAGATCAGAGAAGCCACCTCCCTGTTTTCTCTGAGAAAAAGACACGTTCAGTGCAAGGAGGGAAGAAGGATGGTGCTTCCCTGGAGCTCTTTATCTCCCACACGGCCCAGGGTTGATGGGGAACAGTTCACACAACCTCTTGCCTCGGGCACAGCACAGGACATTAGTCAGTTCAGCTCAGCCCAGCCTGAAGAAGGAAAAAAACCTTAAAAGCGGAGATGTCCAAAGCCATTCTTGCAGGTGTCAAGGACCTGCTCTCAGCCAGCCAACGCCCATCCGTGTAGCGGGCAGGCAGCTGACACTGCAGTTCTCTGGTTTAAACACAGAGTTTAAGTAGCCACTTCTGACTACTGGTATGCTAGACAGAAGTCGCCTCCATACAGCCTTCTGCTGCAGGGAGGAGACTTGCCACAGCCAGCAGCTTTCACTCAGCAAGCCTGGTTTTAACTAGAAATCAGTTAATTTAAAGAAAAGTGACACCTTCTGCCCCTAATAACCATAATTTTTTTCTCACTGTGATTTTACAGTGGTGCAGCTCAATCAGAAAAGGAGAACAGAATCTGGCCTCAGCTTCTTACGTTTTGCCCCCTCAAAAAAGCCGCATTTGATCAAGAATCTCCTTTTCCATCTACTCGATTCACTAGTACTAGGAGATATTTTTCAGAACAGCACAGCACTTAGGTAGTTTCACTCCAGATTTCTTGCATTGTGTTTTCCAGGATAGCCCCAAAGTTAATCAAATACTACATATCCCCAGATACCCCATGATCCATACACAGGTATATGAACTCACCCACAGATTTGACAAAAAAAAATCATTAGAGAGGAGAATAAAAAAAATAAAAACAATCAAGGCCTCTCAGTTTGGCTCATCAGTGATTATTAATTTCTATTGTCATGCAGTTGACTTGTAAATCAACTGGATCATTAACTCAGACCTTTTGTGCAGTAACATTACAGGATGTTGCAAGTTATTTAGACACTACAGTGTTTCCCATACTCCCACTGCTTTCAATGCAGAGTTCTGCTCACAAAGAAAGAGGGGCACAACTCAAGTCCACCCAAATACAGTCAATGCTCAGTGTGACAGCTGCGCTGCTGTGAGTGTTTTGGCTAGCTGCGTGGCATTTGCCAAAACAACTGCACCGTGCTAGTCTTTCTAGCTGAATGGTGCCTCCTCTTCGGTAGCTTATTCCCCACACATACTGGAATAGCGGGACTAACAAAAGACCCGTTTCTGCCAAGACAAAGGTATCCACAATAAGTTTACAGGTCTAGGCAAAAGATTGAAGTTTTAACTAAGGATTTGTGGCTCTGCTGAGACTAGACTGCAGTTTCAGGTAGTGAGCAGATATATATCGATTTACAACATCAAAAAGCTCAGATCTTGTCTGTTTCATATCTATTAATAATAAGTATTGACTGTAATATACCAATTGAGAACATACTGCTGGATCTCAGTCTGCTGTGAATACTGAATTAGCGGAGTGATGTGAAGCACAGCTTGTTCGCTTCCCAGGCTGTTGCTGCCATGGATATCCCACCTTGTCAAGCCTGTGCATTCCTGACCGTTCTCCTGAAGAAAGGCACAAGTATCCATCGTCTCTGCCGGAAGCTCTCACCTGATTTTTCTCTAGAGTGAAGCAAGGAAGTTAAAAGTCAAGGTGTTTTCAAGCAGTAAGGAATGGTGACATAAGATGCTAATTCACCTGTGCAACTTGCAGCAAGTCATGACCTATAGGATTTTACAGAGATTCATAAAAGGAGCTAAGCATTTTCAGCCAGCTCTCCTTGTCTGGGAACACACTTGGGGCAGACATGCTCACAGCCCCGTCGGGATCAGCCGGGCTCTATCGTTCAGCCTTGGTGCTACAGCGTGCAGCTCTATGCCTCCTGCCAGAGGCCTGCCCAGGAGAAGATGATACCCCTCTGTAGCGGTGCGCTTGTGTGTAGCAGCAGTAGGTTAACCTCCAGTACAGCCAAAAGGGGCTCAATGAGCTTCAAAATGGGTTTCCCTGCAGTGCTGCCACTCAGACCAAGTTTTAACCAGGACCCACACAACTGCCACTTGTCCACGTAACAAGGCACCTGACAAACAGCCGTTCCAGCAGAGCATGGCTGAGATGGACTCACCTGCAGAGCCCACGTGCAAGGAGGTTTCTGAGCCGTACCAAATCTCCTGCTCATGCACAGTCAGTTCAGTTCAATTGTGTGGCGGGAGGGGCCATGGCATACAGCCTCCCAACCCCACCCAAAATACTGTACAGCCCACTTAAATGCAAACATTGGGCATTACTCCCGTACGTGCTCCCCTCCTAGAGCATCTCACTTTCAGAAGGGCCATGTTACCCAAAGGCACGTCTGGTTCTGTCCTGTCTCATTCCTCCAGACTTACAGACAGAAGGGAGTTCACATCACCTGCAAGTCCATGCCCCTCTCATCCTTAGACCATCACTATTGCTCTTCCTTGGCTGCTTGCTCCTCTGCGGCTCAATATTACATACATTTCCCCTTTCAGAGACAGCCACCAGGGCTAAAAGAGGAGACGGCTGCTGTGAGCAAGGCTATGCCAGAGTTCGGGAATGAACGAAACGGAGGAGCTGCAGATTACGATTGAGGTGTATTTGCAGGGCATGTTGGCAGGTGCGTGAGGCAAGAGTTAGCCGCAGAGAAACAGAGCTGAGCCACACTATCCTACCTTCTCCTCTAGCTGCATCGTTCAGTCCCTCGTTTGCAGAAGCCCAGTGTTGTGCTTTTGAGAGAACAGCCGTTCCGTAAGGGAAAAACAGCCTGAGGTATTACAGAGCAGGTTAAGAGCGGGACACAATAGAGAGAAGGTGGCTCTGGAGAAGCGAGGGGGTCTCTATTTCCAGTTAAACAGCGACCTCTGGTCTCAGCCGACTGAAACGCACATGTCTCTTAGCTCATGTTTAGGGACACCTTAAGATAGCTCAATTTGGTCAGGTTTATCTATGGGGAATAAGGACACATCTTTCACATGTGGGCAACCACCGTGACCTTCAAATCCCATCAGATGGAGCCGAGGGCTTCACAGCCCAAGCAGTTGTTGAAACATCCTAGGATTTACCTTCTCCTATTTGGCTGATATTTAACCAGATGCCAAGAGAGACAAGGACACCTGGTTTCTAAATGGATTGTTTTCAGCATACCCCAAGAGGGAATATAGATATATGTGCGCTCACACACACACGAGACTTGCATGGAAACTCTTAAATAGAGCTATGTAACTAAGACAAACAAAAAGGAGGGTGCAACTATTAAACATACTAACTGGCCCCCAAAGGCTAGGGGAATTAACAAGTGCAGTAGGAGAGAACCATTCCCAGTATACCATGGCCAAAAGATCTGTCTCACCTCCTCAATACAGGGCATCGTTAGTCCTCTCTGCACCTCTCTCCTCTGCTGGTCTCAACTCACATTTTCAGAAGGTATGGGATGTCTAAGACTCTTCTGATAACCCACAAAACATCGAGCCAGATCACAACTCTCAGCTACTGGTGTTCCCCATTCTCCTAGCAACTGAGAGGGGAGAATCCCATAGGGAATCCCACCTATGACATGCCAGGGGTCCAGCACCAAGATCCCCCACTGGGCTGCAGAAATCGGTGATGCAGTTCTCACTCTAGCAACTCACTTAAACACACATAGTCCTTGGGAACCTGGCATGCTGCAAAATACCTTCCCTGCATGTCCTGCGTGGGAATGATGCACAGGGAACTGGGATTCAGCTATGATGGGGTTTTCTTGCCTCATCCATGAGGACCAGCAGGCTAAGGGGTTTTCCCTTGCTAGGAACCAAGGAATGTGCCCATAGCGGCACTTCCCTGGTGCCAGCTGTGCCTCTCCACCCCAGCACACCCACGCGCCCCCACAGCAGTAGATCCACTCCAGCCACTCCTGCCAAATGCTATAGCACCCAGGAAGAAAAAGGATGGCTCCAAAAAGCCCCGGGCATTTGTTTTGGGCTAAATTAAGACAGCAAAGTGAGAATCCCACACTTCTTAAGCTCCAAAGATGTTTGAAAGCTCCCCAAAATATTAATAAGCTAAATATCCTAACACTATTCATTCAAACATCTTTTAGGACTGCACATGACTCTGCATGGGAAGGCTCCACTCTGCTCCTTTCTGCATGCACACTCATACAAATTGTACTGTTAAGTCATTGTGACAATTCTTAGAAAAAGCGGCAAAGAAAGTGAAAGTCAGTTTAAAAATACGGTCAGCTATAGACAAAAATCAATCTAAAATTAACCATTTTGAGTAAGACAGAAGATCTATTAAGCAACTTTAAAATTGCTGCAGCCAAGTGTCCAAAGCTTAGACAGAAGTTGACAGAAAACAGCAAACAGGTCTCTGCAGCTCCTGAGGACTGTATGTGCTCTCCCCACATATATTTATAAAAAAGAGAATTGAAAAACATTGCCTTACACCATATAAACTTATGTTTTGTATAGGTTTCTAGGAAATAGTCAGATCAACTTTATCAACTACATTCAGGAAAGTTTGTCACATACTTTTATACCTCTGTATGGCTTAATTACTGCTCTGTTTATAGTCACAATATTATTTCAGTTGCGTTCACAGGACTATACCTGAATTAACACCCCATTCAAACTGAGGTCCAGACAAACATAGGGTCCAGAGACCAAAGAAGGGCAGAGATCTGCAACAGGTGAAGTTGCAGTTCAGCCAAAAATACTTAGGCACAGACTTTCACACCTGTTTATATATGTTACTATCTAAAGATCTTGCATAAACCAAGTCCTAGTCATGGCTTCAAACTGAAAGAGGGTAGATTTAGATTAAATCTCAGGAACAAATTTTTCACTATGAGGGTAGTGAGACACTGGAACAGGTTGCCCAGGGAAGCTGCAGAGGCCCCATCCCTGGCAGTGTTCAAGGTCAGGTTGGATGAGGTTTTGAGCAATCTGGTCTAGTAGGAGGCATCCTTGCCCATGGCAGGGGGGTTGGAACTAGATGATCTTTAACATCCCTTCCAACCTAAACCATTCTATGATTCCTTACAGGTGGATACATTAGTAAAAGTGAGGATATCAACCCTTCTTTCCTGATTCATCTGAGATGGTTTGTCAGGTTTGCTATTGTATTCCTAGGTAAAACATTTCCAACAGCAGACCATGCAAACAGCATGCAGCATCGCAAAGTACCTCTGCGCCCAGCAAAAATGTCTCAACTACAGTCTCTGCAGCTGTTTCTTGGGTAAAACCTGCGCA
Source organism: Burhinus bistriatus (assembly GCA_013397275.1). Taxonomy (NCBI): domain Eukaryota; kingdom Metazoa; phylum Chordata; class Aves; order Charadriiformes; family Burhinidae; genus Burhinus; species Burhinus bistriatus. Next base: position 569,048 of record VYXH01003181.1, read on the forward strand.
TCATCAGCCAATCAGTCCTTCTGCTTGCCTCTGTCCCCAAACGCTAGTGACATGGCCCTGTTGGGTGCCTGCCCTCTAAGGCAATGAACAGCCTCCAGGTGTTAACAGCCCAGACTTGGGCTCCCACCAAGAGCCTCAAAACAAAAGGCAGAGTATCGCTTTAGTCTTTCAGAGCTCTGCAGCCAAGGTAACGTGTTCTGCTTCACTAAAACCAAAAGCTTCCCGAGGTAGTTGCGCCCTTGTCTCAACAGCCCTTACAATCTCTAATGGGAACAAGTTTAGGTGCATTAGCATCCATTCAATTTTCAGCACTTAGACTTCATAACTCTTCCCATTTTGTCACTCTTAATATTTATAAGACATCTAGCAAATGATTGATTTTCCTTCGCACCCCTTGTCATTCACAGTTGCTTATCTCCTGCATGTAGGGGGCAATCAACAGATTTATAGCAGCCCATAAAAGTTGTTACCAAAAGTACAGTTTCTTTTTGTGTGCGATAATTTCTAATAACTCTTATGCATGATAGCAATTACTGACAAAAGTCAGCCTCTGTTAATAGAGTTTATCTCAGTTCATCATATATCCTTTGTCAGTGGAAGCATTTTGACAAGCCTGGGGTTAATTAAAACCAAGAAGACAATAAAATACACCTAATCAAACATTACAGGTACAGAAATCAATTAGCAGATTCATGGCACTTTGGAGCCCTCTATAACGTGCAAAATTCAAAGAAACTGTCAGTTCCATCCCCCCAAGACAGTGTAATTGAATTTCTAATTGAAACTATTTTTCAATAGGTAACACAATCCGCAAAGTTTGATTTGCATTAAAGTGGCATCTGCAGAGGACAGAGAAAGCTAAAAAAATAAAGAAATCCCATGCTGCTCCCATTATTACCAGCAAAAATTATTATTATTTGCATATTTAAAATTTTGCAAAAGCCCTTTAGAATCAATGGAGTGGCCAATTCTTTGCCAATACAGCTCTAGACACTAACATTCCTGTAGAAGGAGTTCATTTGGCTCAAAGAGGGGGTGTGGTGAGGGTGGTCAAAAAGGAAATTCAGGATGTGCAGAAATAAGAAATAAGGTGGGCAGAAAACTGGCTGGGCCTGGTGATCAGCAGAACAAAGTCCAACAGACGGTCTGTGACCACAGGCATCCCTAAGGGATGGACACTGGGACCAATATTGTTTAATGGCCTTATTAACAACCTGTATGATGGGACAGAGCCGTCTCAGGAGGTAGGCGGACAACACCAACAGTGGGGGGAGGTCCATATGCTGGTGGATGGGGTTGCTTTTCAGGGAGAGTCCAGCAGGTTGACAGGAACCTCATGACATTCAGAAGGAGATACCTTCACTGAGCTGTTTCATTTTTGTCTTTGAGTACAAAGCTTCACACAAGCAATGCAGCTATTGCCAATTTGGACACAATAGCCATACAGATCGTCATAGAAGCATGAAGTAATTCATGTTGGAAGGGACCTTAAGGAGATCACCCGGCTCCAAACTAGATCTTGTTCCAAGAAGAATAACAAAATAGATTTTAAAAGGCCACAGTATAAAACCCCTGAGCCTTTTGTTACACAGTGTTTCTCTCTGAAATACAAGACAGACAGCACATAGGTGCACAACTATATAGCCTAATTACATACAGTATGTTCAGTATATATTATCTATATTTTACATCGCTTCATTTCTTCTGCTGTTCATAAGATATAGCTAGGAGCTATCTCTCAGTAATTTACTGGGAGATGGGAAAGACTAGAAGTTAAAAGTCAGAAGAAATGAAGATACAAGGCCAACATAAAACTTTCCAGTACTTACATCTCTTTCAGTGTACTAAGCCAGATTATATCAGATTCTAAATGAGTGCTAAAATCAGAAGTTAAAATAAACAAAAGTATCATTTTTATTTAAAAGTAAATACTAACTATTCATTTAATATTTATTGAAATATTAAGTTTTTAGTGTTATACAATGAAACAAAAAATGCAAGAAAATTGTTTTTACTCAAACACTGCTCTGATGCTAGCAAGTCCAAACTCCATCTAGCTGGGTCCTGCTTCATGAGAACCTGAGCAGAAATAAAAGCAGAAGATACAAGACTTAAAAATTCTGGGCAAAACATAACAGCAAATGGTAAAAAATGAAGCAAGAGCGAAATGGGGCTTTCTAGTGCTTTTTCTCCTATTCTAAGGAAACCATGGACAAATGGACAGGGTCCTCAAATTCCACCGAGTTTTCCAGAGAGAACACAGTCCTGACTGCACACCTCCCTGGTCCATGCACCTTTCTTAAGTCAGGTTAACCCCCTGTTTGTTTTACTAATATCTCAGCAGCATCTTTTCTGGAAGAAGCCCATGTACGAAGAGCACATCTACAGTAGCTTCACAAAGCACTAAACCTTATCCAAGAGAGGAAAGGCATTCCCAGGTAGCCACCTCTGTAGGATCAATCAACAAGTGAGGCACAGGGGCTGGGATCTTCTCACAGGGAGAATAGCCACCTGTAACAGAGATCTACTTTACAGGAGAGATTCCCTGTATTACCAAAGACAGCTTTTCATCTGGATATCACTCGGTGTGAAATTAAATCCTGGCACATTTGGGAAATGGTCCATGGAGAGGTGATTAATTCTATTAGAGGATCTGGAGGGAACTCTTATTTCCTTTGTTAAGGAACAGAAAAGGAGTCCAGAATTCAGATTGTAGCAGAGTTTCTTCTGGAGCTGATCCTTGAAACTGCCACTTTCATTGAGAGGGTTACTATTATGTGGCTGTGCTTGTAAGAAGTGCACTTTAGACTCTGCATTTCCTAACATTTTGGAAGTTTGAGAGCTTTGCTCTGGCTCTCCCTCCCCTCCCGTAACAGCTCCATGGAGATGTACCTGCAACTGGACATTTCCTGGTAATGCAGCATTCACCTCCCTTATTTCAATAGGATAAAACAAAGGACTGTTCTGTTTTTGCAACCTACGCTGCCCCTCATTAAAAGCTTTCTAGTGGTCCCAGTATGCCCTTCATAAGGGAACTAATGCGAGATGCCAGTAAAGCATCACCTTGCCATCAACTGTAGGAAAGGAGCTGTTTTCCATTTTGGTTGGTTTTTTGGTGTTTTTATGTTTGTGGTTGGTTTTGGCTGGTTGTTTTTGGTTGGGTTCCTCCCCCCTCATCTTTCATTCCTTTCCTCTACGAGCACATCTTTTTGCTTACTCTGTTCCTTGTACGTTTACACACACTGCTTGTTCCAAAAGGAATGGAGGATTTCTGGCATTAAGTGAAAGCTTTTCCTTAGTCACCACCAGAAGCAGCTTTCAGTACCAGCCCCCACTGGAATTTGCTGGCAAAGTAGAATGAACAGGTAGCAAGGAACAGGAGCTAAATGAAGACGAGGAAGAGGCATGAAACCATCTACCCACACAGTCTGTAGGAACACAGGTAAACCACAGAGTAGGAGAAAGCTCAGTTTTGCCAAGTTAAGAAAAGAAGCAGGTGGAGTTAGGTGACCAAAGGACATGTCCAGTGGGTTCAAGGTTTTTTTCTGGCAGGCTGATATGTGAGCATTGAAGCTTACGGTTAAGGTTTTCCTAGTACCAGTTTAATTCTCCCTTCTGAAGTTTGGTTTTTCTCCCTCTGTAATACTTGTCATTACTTATCCCACAGGTCATGATTTCCCAATTCTTTCCCATTTTTGGCTTTTGAAATGGAACACGCAAAGCTGGATACATTCTGCCAGCCTAGATTTCACCAAGTAACACAGAGTAGTCATACCTCTCCTCCGACCCCACAACTTGCACATGACACTCCTAGTAATACTTCCAGGAACAAGATTTCTTTGTAAAGGAGCATCACTCTGACTCACTTAGCTGTGATTCACTATGAACCCAAATCCTTTCCTGCAGTACTGCTTGCCTAGGCAGTTGTTTCATTTTTTTAATCAAATGTTTCTTCCCTAAAGGTGATGTTTGTATGAATTTCATCTTACTGATTTCTAACCATTCCTTCAGTCTAGATCATTTTGAGCTCAAAGCCTGCGCTACAGACTGCTTGTAAACTCGCCCCCGATGGCATCCTCCTCACACATTGCAAGATATCTTTTCCTGTACGAGCCAAGGTATTAATGGAGGAGAACTGTACCACCCAGTGCAGAGAGCTTGCAGGACTAGGGGGAGAAAAAAAAATAATCACTCTTTGACAGTAAGCCATGGGCAACTATTCTTTGAGAAAGCTTCTTCCAATAAGTGTGATCCCACTTTCTAAGCAAATTCAATTTGTGCCACTTTTACAGTGGCGTCCTCAAGGATAACACCAACAACTGCAGTCAACAGGCACAGCATTCACTACCCCATCACTCACCCAGCAGCTATCCAGCCCAGAAGGAAGATTCCCCTTGGATGAGCCACACTCAAAGGAAACTGGCTCAGAGTGCTTCCTTGTCCCATCCAAATCATTATAGCTTGATCCTTCCTATCTGGCAGTTCAAAAGTCTTCAGATTTCCAATGGCATGGACCTTTCCCCACCCAAAGCACCACATACCAACGCAGACAAAACTCTGCTTTTTTTTTTATTTCAAAACATCTGATAGCAATGCAAGAGTGCCAACACAGCAAACACTGACCAGCTGACGCATCTCTACTGATACAGGGCAGGACAGCTCAGACGGAGCTAACACGTGCTCCGCAATATGTTCACTGCTGTTTTAAAACAGGAGATTACACCAATGCCCCATTCAGAAGATGTCAGACTGTGTTGGCACATGGTCACAATGTGTTATTACATGGTAATTTTCCCCTCAGCCCAAACATTACTAGCTAACATTCTGGCCAGCCCCTGCAAAGTAGTCCCAGGCAGAAAGAAAATCCAAAATTCTTTCCCTATTAAGTCTGTGTACAACATAAGCAGATTTCCCCCCCCACACCTTGAGTTTCAGCTTTTTGCCTGGCTATAATAAGACAGAGGTTTAAGAGGAATACATAAAAAAATGCTTTCTTAACACTAGCTGCAAATTCACCCATCTCCTCAATGCTGATACATTTTCCTTCAAAAGTTTGCATCCTTTGACATCTTTGCAGTCCCTCCATGTTCCTGCTGCTGTTTCTCAGCAATAGATAAGAAAACTTCAAAACCTTGCTCTGCACTGGCAATAATGAGATTCAAAAGAAAAGATTTTTTTTCCAATCTTTCTACACAAAAAAAAGGCCTGAATCAGAGCCCAGCAGTGCACAAATATTACTCATGTCATTGACACTAAGAAAAGGGGAGCTGTGAATAAAAAATGTTAAAAATGAACACAAGGAGCATTGTTTGCATATCAGAAAAATTAATCTACATAGAGAAGTGTAAGAGCCTGCAATTCAGAAAGCAAAGAATTAGGACAGCCCAGCTGAGAATAATTTTCTAGCCAGTTAATTTAATTGCATAAATCATTCCTTTGTTAGCAATAAAGAGATATAATTAAAATGAGATTGCTTCTCATTTCTATTCTCTGGAAACTAAAGGAATTGATTTTGGGGAAAGCATTCTTCCAAATACGAGATCGGCAAATTACATTTACCTTTTTAGAAAGGCTAAATTATTTTGCGCTAATATCATGGAGGGTTTAATTAATTATAGATCTGCCATATGATCTTAAAGAAATAATTTACTTAATGCCTACAGAACAGAAGTTTGTAAGTGCGCATATCCCTCTGATAGATGGTATGCAGATTTTTTACAAACAAGTCAGAAGTTGAACAGGTGGCTGTCAGGAGAAATATTAGGAAATATAATAAGTGTTTAAAGATGGGGGCTGGTTTGTTAAGAGATATTAAAGTACTGCTTCCTATTTATTGGCACATACCTGTATTACTGTTCTTTGAATCCCTCTGAACTGGTTTTCTTCTAATATTGTAATGATGGTTTATTGCTATCCACAAATCTTCAGGGCTCAATAAGCATTAAAAGGTTAATAACAGAACAACAATCAGAGAAAAAAAAACATGAAAGCCCACCAATTAAAACAGAATATTGCTTTTGGTGAATATTGCAGGGGCTAGCCACAGTCAGGCCCTTAACAAGGCTGTAACACAATACATCTAAATACACAAGTCCTATGTCATACTGCACATCACACTCCGTAGGCTCTGCTTTCCCCTCAAAGCCAAAGAATCACAGAACCAGAGAGATCACACAGGCGATTGAACTCCCTCTGCTGCACTTACGGCCAGCCAGGCAACAGGTCTCTAACAGAAGAGACCAAAACTAGCCTACGCTACATGCATACCACACGCCACAGCACTCCACCCAAAGTCCTAGAGTAAGTAAAGACCTGCAGTAAAAGCAAAGGCCATCGCATGAGACAAAGCATCATCAGCGCTCCAGCTTTCATCAACAAAAATGCAGAAAAGATAGGTAGAAGTGTTCCCAGAAATAGGTAAAAGTCTCCCCAAATCTTCATATGCCCACAGCTCATGTCCTGCTAGAAAGGGGTAAAACAACAGTGTCTGTCATTGTCATCTCATGGGAACCCTGAAATTCAGTGATCAGTTTAGCACTGAGTTTGCAAGCAGGATGTGCCAAAGGTCTGTACTAATACTCTGCCTGTATCACACCAAATTCCTGTGGATTCTGGGGAAGAAAACCTCAGAAGCTTAGTTAATAAATTTGGCCGGGTGGAAAGGGACTCTTTCCTACATGCAAGGGGTGTCCAGGAGAAATCCTCCATCACAGAACTCGTGGCATGAGCAGCAATACAAGTTCCTTCTAAGCCTCTCCTCACCAAACTGAGCTTCCTTCTAGAGGAGTCTCCTCTTCAGCTGTAAGATTCTTTCCATGGTTTATCCAAGTGCCTTCGCTAGGCAGCTTGCAAACTAGTTTCCAAATTTCACTCCTTTGAAGGTTAAGAACTCTTCCACCCCAAATGCAGTTAAATATATATATACATAATATACATCCAGCATCATTTGGAGGACCTGTCTTCTCTCACCATGCTCTCCTCCTAACTAGTTACCATGCAGGAGACCTCAGATACAATGGTGAGATGGTGGGGAAGATGATAAAAAGACAAACATTTTTTCCATCTTCCACTAACAGCCAAACAGGCTAAAAAGCAGGAGCAATGCAAGGAAAAGAGCTAAATGACCTGAACAGTTAACTCAGCTGCACTTGGCTTCTGCTGAAGCAGCCCCAGGCGCTCTCCCTGGCCGGGCAAGCATCACAGCCTCATGAATACTTCCAGAGTGAGTTACAAACACCACACTGTTGGAGAGGGGCAAAGCAGGCAGTTCCAAAGAGCAAGATCCAAGCAGCAGGACGGTGGTCAGTGATTGCAGGACACCCCCACAGCCATCATGACTGTGCCCATTTCTTTTAAGGCAAGGAGCCATGACCTCCAGGACACCCACGCTCATGCCTGTCTGCTGCCGCTACCACCATCCTGTCTCCTGCTGCAGGCAGCTCTCTCCAACAGAAACCCATCTTGCAAAGCTCACTCTGCCCTGCCTGCCAGGGGCTGCATCACAGGCAAGAAGGAGGATGGAGCAAAGGCTGTTACTCCTATGGGCAGAAGGCAGGGAACAGAATCTGTTTCCTCAGTGTCGTAGCAGAACAAGGTCTTTCACATCCACTCGGGTCTTCTCTCCACAAGAAGAGAAGAACAGACGCTCCTTTCTATGTTTTTGAGACCAGTAGTGTTTTCATGGACTTCTGTCATGCTGCTCACTCTCTCAGTTTTCCTTTTTATCAGGTAAAAACTGCCACTCTTCCACCTCCATCCACAAGAAGCTTCGCCTGCCATCAAGGATTCCCAAATCTGAGACTCTTCGGACAAAGGATAGACTGCTGGGTACAAATTTAAGTCAGACTACTCTGATGAAGTCTCTAAATGTCCACAGGAAGTTTTCCACAGATCTGAGGCACTAAGCTGCCTGAGGACATTTCCAAGGACACATCCTGACGCAGTAAACCCTGTTCCAGAGAACATCTCAGCAATGTACTTGCCTGGCAACTCTGCTCTCAGTGCCAGCTTACCCCATTCTCTCTGGGACCTGCAGGAAACAGAAGCTTCTCAAGATCAGCACAGCCAGTAAGTCATTCCTACATACAGCCCCTCACACACACACTGCCTCTGCTTCATAAACTTTTTCTTTTCCATATGCTTTGAAACAGGGGGAACATCATGTCCCATGCGGGCCACCATTGCATACTGACAGTACACCCATCACCAGAGAGGATGCTGTGAAGGACCACAGGTAAGTTGAGAAAGGAGAAGGCTTTGCATGCAAGACGTAAATAGCAGATAGATTAGATCTCATCATTTGAGATTTCCAGGAAAAGTATTGTGTTGCTATGGAAACCTCAACATAACCCGGGTTTTCCCTCCTTTTGTTTGTTCGGTTTCTACAAACACTGGCCTCTCCCAACCCCCTCCAGTGGGGCTCGCAGCTTGAAAAACCAGTTGGTTTTTTTTCTAATGTCCACTTCTCTTTGCAAGTATATTTTTTGGTAGATAGCCTTTCACAATATCACTGCCATAGCCTCTGAACTCTTCTTTTGCAGTAAGTGCTGTATAATTTGCTACCCATTAGGAAACTCAGCTCCTAGACACCTTACTCTCTGCTTGGGGGGAAAAGGGTGAAAAGACTTATGATAATAAAACTGAGCCTTCTTCGGCTTCATTCAGGGAGAAACCACATCTGCAACCTCCCTTCTCCCAGAGTCAGCAACAAGCACCTCTAGTGATTGTGTTTTAGTACCTGTAAGGACCTGTCTCTCTCTAGGCTTTACAGGTGTTTACTCCCAAATTGCAACAGCTCTGCCCACAACTTTCCATGTAGAAAATGAGACCAAACCCCAAAAGCAACCTAAAACCTCTAGAAAGGGACTTTATATCTGCAGTAGGGTCAGATAGCCACATCAAAGCAAGGAACATAGCGAGGAACAAAGCAAGGTTCTGTGGATTCTTCTGTGTTAGCTAGCCCAGGCCTCATCAGTAATTATACATGTACAATTTGAGGATGCCAGAATGAGGAACTTGCAGTACTACTACAACTGGCAAAGAATCACCTATAGGTGGTGACGTTGGTGACACCCTGGAAGGGTTGTTTCAGTTTACCTATCAGACTGTGTCTTTTCGATTGTCAGCACTGTAGGACAAAGACCATCAGGGACCGTTATACAACCCATAGCACAACAATAGCCAAACCCGATTCTGGTCCACTGGCACTACAAAAAACAGAAACGACACAAGGCGATAAAGAATGAGAGGAACAAATCCAATCCAATCCCCATCAAGTCATGCACGTGCACAAAATAAAAGCTTGGTCTCTATCTTGCAAGATACCAGTGCAGTTTTTAAGAACAGCTACTGAGCAAGTTCTGCCACTGTGGAGTCACCCTACTGCTATTGAGCAATGGACCGCAGATCAGCAGGAGAGCACTTCTTAGGCTGAAGAAACAGAAGTGTACCGGCAGCAGTCCTGATACATACCTACCATTTATTTTCTTGCATCCACTGGCATCAAGAAAGTCCAGCACGATCAATATTCTGCAAACATTTTCATAGAAATGTTAGCACTAAAAATACACAAATTAATAGGGTCCCTTGAATGCCATGGAAAAGACCAACTAAGTGTTAAATGCTATGAAGTTTCATCATGTCACTTATAGTTCTGTCCCCATTTAGAAGGTCTCAAGAAACAGATCCTTCCCTTTTTAGCTTTACTAAACAAGGCATTTCGCAGGGAAGGAGAATCTGGCTATTTGGCTCAAAGTTTTCCTTGTTTTTATTCCCAGGTATCTAGCCATTTATTTTACTCTGTATCCAGTCTGTAAACTTTGGAGACTCAGTGCCAGCTAAAGGCGGCTTCAGTGCCTGAGCAAGCTGTACTAAAGGTAAAAGGGCACTTCAAAGCTGAGTCCTACTACTGTATAACGCAACATGATTTCACAGGCACTGACAACCTCAAAATACCCTTCATATCCTGTAGTCAGAAGATGACAACACCAAGAAGGACACAGCAGCTTTTTGCAGTTGTTTGGATGGTCTTCACACAAAACTGACTATCAGTTGTCTGAAATCTTTATATTAAAAAACGTTTTAATTTTTAGTTTACCTGGTCTTGGCTAGTCCTAGAATATACGAATGTCAAGCTGCAAAGTTGTTATTCTGGGGCTGCAGAATCAGCAAGTTTCCTTTGGCTTCCTCAGCAAAGCTGTGGCAGAAACGAAAAGTGAATTCACCACCACTGTCTGTGCCAACAGCCCCACCAAGTGGCCAAACGCACCTACATCTCCTCTTCAGCTCTTCCTACATCCAAAGCGGAACAGTTTCACGAAGCGCGGTTGAAAAATACAAAGCTTGCTCACTTAACCCAGCCCTACTCAGTTTGCCCAAAGCCTAACAGGAGAAGGGCTTCCAAGACAAAGTTCTGAAGATCTTCTGTCTGGCAAGACTTTTGAGTAAAGGCAAAACAGGGGAGTGAAAAAGAGACTTCCTTCCTTCCTTCACAAGGAAAGGAGCAGCAAGACATACTAGCAGGCAAAGAGGTATCGCACAGCCTCTTAAAGTTTTGTCCATGTTCACATACTGTGCCAAGCCATAATTTAAGTTGCCTACCCATTTCCCCACCTTACTGATTACTACTTTTTCTACTTGCAAAGATACCAAAGCTGGTTTAAATTCTTCAAAAAAAATGGAATAAAGACCTGTCCTCCCTCTGAGACAACATATCCCTGTGAGCAGGAGACACTTACCTTCCTTTTTAATAGTTTATGGCATGGATGCTGTGCAAAGGAAGGATACTTACAAATAACAGGAAGTTCAAGCTGTGCTGTCCATCATACATTCTGAATGTTCGTATGTCTGAGCTTGTAAGAAGAGGTATTTTCACCTCTGTGTTAAAGTACAGCACTCTCCCAGCTGCATTCGACAACTCTGCTGATAAGCTCCATGCCCTCTCCTCTACCCACTTCCCCCATACATTTTTTTTTTTTTAAATTTAAGCTAAAACCATTGAGGTCTAAGGAAGGAGGTTTGGGAACAGGCTATGGAGAAGCTGACAGCCAATCCATCTTAAACTTCCTGCTCCCGGAAAGTAACCTTCTGAGTGGTAACCTGTATTCATACTGGTGATCTAAGCTACTGCCTGACCTATGCAGGTTCCCTAAAAAAAAAAGCTCTAGTAAGACCCAGACCATGCTAAATCAGAGCACAAAGCAAGCATCTGGGCTCTGCTCTGTTAATCTGAATTGGCATCAGCTACCTGGTTACTCAAGCACACAAGGAGAGGTGCAGAGCCAAGTTTACAGGATATTTGTACAAAGATGGAGCAGACATTAAGTCTCCCACATAGGTTAGCATGCTCAGATCAGGGCTACATCCTGTGATCCGTTTCCCAAAGCCCAAGCAGTACAATGCAAGTTTGCTACAAGTTTTACATAGCATATGCAATACTGAGGTACATGCAAAAAAAAAAAAAGAAGTCAAACATATATTTAAACAGTGTTATGCCAAGCTGCAGAGCAGCTACTGATATTCAATTAGTCTCACAGGTAGACCACAGAGAAGGCAGTGAAGGTCTCATTCCACTAAGTCTAGCCTGGCTATTCCCTTCTATCAGCTTCATGATAGATGTTCATCTATAATTCTCTATTTCACACCAGTGTCTGAAAATAAAGGAGTTCTGCAGTTTTCTTTGATTTAGTCCTTGGCTTAGGTCTCTGTCCATTTAGACAGAAGCACTAAAAAAAAACCACAACCAAGAAAGTTTTGAGTAACACTGCCCTCTTGAGGGAAGTAGAGCTGTATCACCTTAGCAAAACCATCCTCCCTTCACTGCTCTTCAGATCACACTAAAACTGCCCCCAGTGCCTTGCCATATGGTTCGAGATCAGTAGAAGTTCTTGAAAAGCAGCAGTAGACTCGCACCTAGGAATCAATTATCTCTAGATAAAATATAATTTTGGTTATGTTTTATTTATAGGTATTTTAGGTACAAACAAATAGGCCACTCTGAAGGCACAGGAGCCTCTTGTAAATACATAAACCTGTCCCTGGAAATCAGAAGTTTTGTTTCTTCATGAATTGCAGCCTTTTATTTTACCCAACAGCTGGTATTGCAAAAATCCAAGAGCAGGAACCAGAATCTAGCATTCTTTGTCCTACACATTCCTAATCACTAGGCTACACAAGCATGATCTCCCTAGCTTAAGAATCTTGATTTTTATATGCAGTTTCCTGAAGGACAGTAAGCTCATCCCATCAAAATCATCTACTGGCCGGAGTAATCCCTTGCAGCTTGTATTTGAAACTTTTGGGAATCCTTCCTGAGAGCTGCTGTAATATCCAGGCTGTGGAACACAACCTCTAACCAGTCTTTATGAGAAAGCAGATACTACTGTTATATTTATAGACTACCAAGTCACATGAGTTTACTTTGAATATCTATAGCATCACCAAAAAAAGATAAGCCACACCCCGAAATTCTCAGAGAATTTAAAAGAAGGAACGAACGCTTGGCTTCCTGTATTTTGTCAGGATGGGATGTAGGCTAGACTGACATGAGAAGCAGGGGTATCAAGAAAGCTCAGGGAAAACTCTACACAAGCCTTGCCATCTCTCCAAGAATTTCATAGTATTTTAAGTCTGGAAATACCTAAAAATTATCACAGTTTTGCACAGACATCAAGTTCATTAGCAAGTACTGCCAGTGAGAAGCAACATGTTCCCATAGATAGTATCTGTGTTACACTAGAATCCATGTTACAGCAGAGGGAGTGGAACACACTTGCAGATGAAGAACGTAATGTTTTAACACACCACAAAAGGAGAGAGTCATTAGAAAACTCACTTCCAAAGCACAATATCCAAAACATCACTAATTATTCCATGTGTGGCCTAGTGCATGAAATCCATGAAGAGTTTTTCTGTGCCTTGCATGTACTTAACATCTTCAGCTCTTGGAAAAAAAAACAACTACCTTGACAGTTAGACTTTCGCTAGCCTCTAAACCAGATGCTGCTGCATGACATTGCAGGACTTGGGATGAAGAGTACACTCGCTTAAACACAAAGTTGTGTTACACACACACACCCCTATTACACAGACTATTTGGGGGAAATTGGAAAACTGTATGAGAAGCTTTGTACTACGTTAAGATTTGTAGATTAACACGGACTTTCACTGAAATGTCTCGTATGCAACAATTTAAGAAAAAAACTCAAAGGAAAACATTACAAGGGTCTGATGCCTCAGTAAGAGGTTTAGAAGCAATGATCACCTGCTGCTCCCAATGGACTTGCTAGCACCTCTAGCTAATAAGAGAAGTTGAAGAATTAAATAAAACCAGAAAGATACTATCTATACAGGCTGGAGTCCTCCTCCCTTCACTGTAAAACGTTTAGTAGTACACATTCCTACAAGTGTAGAAACCAAAGTTTTTTAAATTGGAATGTTATGCCAAGTCAGTTGGGAGAGCAGGGAGGGAAAAGACATAAGAGAAATAGGGTTGAATATCCCTATATCAACTATTTTAAAAATTAACATTTTATTTCTGGAAATAATTAAAAACACTGTGGCAAACTGAGTGCCATCACAAGTTAAGGTAGAAAATACTCATCTATAATTTTTTTTTTTTTTACAGGACTAAGCACCCAAACACAGTCTTTCTAATAAACATGGATGAGGGTTCAATATCCCACAGAGCAGAAACAATGAGTTCAAGCATCTAGAGGTACTGTACTGTTAACTAAAATGATACTCTTGAGTGTTTACAGTTACCAATATTCGTGATAAGAGTAAGTTAGCATTTATACAGATGCTACTGCTCCATCAGGATTTAATCTTAATTGAATAATGGTAGTGGAATATCACCTGTTACTGACTTATCTTGAACAGTGTGTTCGTTCAGGCCAGACCAATGTCCTAGGTCTTTCCAGATCAAAGTTTGCAGAACAGTTTCTACAAAAAGCAGGATTCTGTCTAAACGTCAAGCAATTCGGTGTTAAGCAAGACTTGTATTATTACCCCTAAAATCAGATACTGACTGCAACAATACAAACAGGCTAAGCCAAGTATTTTCTCATCCACATTAGTGAGCTCACGACATCAGGATCTGTCTAGAAAGCTAGATGTGTTCTGACATGGTTTTTCAGAAAGCTGGCTTTCACCTGGAATAAATATCCATCCCATACAAAGCACAAGCTCTTGAGTTCAGGTATGAGGATAAACATAATGAAAGAGGAATACAAGTGAAGACAGGTCTAAGAACTACTTCCAGGAATCTAAACTCTAAGCAGCCCCTTCTTCAGTTCAGCAATTTTATCTTCTCTTGAGGCTGCATAACTCTTCGCCATCTTAATGAGAGAATCATGACGCTTCTCCAACCCAGCCTTCAGATTTAGGTATATTTCCTACAAAGAGGAGATAAAGAGGGGTGAAAAACCTATCAGCAAAGTTAACATTCATGCTTTATAAGGATGTAAGAGTGGTCTGGTGGTCTCAAGTTATTTTAAAGGCACTTTGTCCCTGGCTTAAGCAGCAGCATTCACAAGACACAAGAAAGTTAAAAAACATCAGAAAAGCAGCCACAAGCAAAATCCCGATATTGTGATTCAGTTTAACTCTAGTGGTCACACTACTAAGATAGTCAAACACCAGCACTAGCCCAGTATTCACACTACTACTGCCCCATTCTGTGTTAAACTGTCACCAAGGTCTCTGCCACTGACTTCTACCACTGTCCTCCCAGCATGGACAGTACTTCAGTAATGAACAGATAGGACGAGATGCTACAGGAAGACTGTGATGCCCTACTCCCAACCCATCAGTATTTCTGCCTCTCTCCAAAGCCAAGGTGGACAGTCATCTTCCTGAAACCCTAGGAAGAAAGGGTTTGTGACAGGGCAAGTTGTCCTGTTTTGGAGGGAGACTGTTAAGATTACAGTACTGCTCATCACTACAACACAAATGTTAAGCCTCACAGGTCAGGTCCCCGGGGGCCAAAAAAAAAAAAAAGGAAAAAAATTCGACTGTTTAGGGCTGGAAGTACCATGATACAAAACCAGAAATCATGGAACTGGCATAGTATCTGCTACAGGCACAGGCAGGAAGAAAATTTTAATTTAACCTCTCAAAATACTGGGCAATCACACCATTCCAGAGTCTTTTCTCTCAGGTCCGCAAAGTCTACTTCTCCTGCAGGCCATCTACAGCCTGCAGAGACGAGCACAAGGCCTAGCAACCCAGTGGAACCACAAGTAGGAAGTGCTCTCCCTCCCACTATCCACCCAAACCACCACCTGTACAGCCTACTCATTTTTAGGGCAAATAAGTGTTCCTTTATCCACACAGCCCAAGTTAAAAATCAGTTTTGAGAATACCAAACAGGATTCCTTTAGGAAAAACCTCACCTTGGCTTTCATTTCTTCTTTTTCAGCATTCTCATTCAGCTGCTGAATTTTGAACCTTGTCTGTTGGATTTCCTTGTGAATGGCTGTCACTTTATCATATACAGCACCCCTCTTCTCCTGAACTCTGTTACAATACCTAAAGGTGGGAGGAAAAAGATTAGTACTGAGCCGTCTGACTAATTCCAGATTAACCTTAACCCCACCACAAGCAAAGCTTGCATTTTATAAGCATGAAACTAACAGCTTCTAGAAGCAATACTGCATAGAATTTACTTGCTTGGAAATTTGTCCAATTCTTAAATTAGAAGAACATAGGTATAAGAAGCAAAATTCAAAGTGGACTTTGGGGAATATGTTGAAGATCCTCAGTTGCTGCCAAACAAGGCAACTCAAGTGACTCCAGTGGAACCAGCCCAACAGACAGCAGGACACTGCATCTTCCTGCCTTTGAATAATGCAGCACAGGTGTCAGTGGAGAGCCCTGCCTAAAGGCCAGCCACTGGACCAGGTTAAAAGCAATATAGCTGCACTTGATGTTTCTGCATAATTGAAAGTCACACATTTTCCTTAGCCTCAGATCCCCTCCCACCAAGTTAGAGCTCTAATCCCATACATCTACGTATGTTAACTGCAATTGCCAGTCCATCATTTCACTGCATCACAAACAAAGACCAAATAGCATTTCCCCAGCTTGCAGGTGAATTCAGATAGCTCCAGCTGTGGGCTGCCACGTAACCAGCAAAGGTTTACTGGGGTAGCAGGAGATCTACTCTGACTTGAAGTACAAAAAAAAAAAACCACGTAACAGTTTATATGAAGCATTTGTATAATAATTACAGTTGGAACTGTAGCAGCTGCTTTCTCTAAAGAATGGTTGAAATCACTCATACTTAGTAAGACTTGTCTTCCTACCTCAAGGGAGGAGTCAGGACACATTCTCTTATTCACCAGCAAAAGCTCTTGTTCTCAAACCAAGGTTACCTCCCTTCCCCTCATGCTTATCAAAGCATCTAATTTTATCACTCAAGGGAACTATTAACACATTAAAAACAGATAAATAGGCAGCAACTTTTAACATAAAGAAGCATTAGATTAATTAAAAGCTAGTTTTCCTTCCAAATAAGAATGAAAATAATATAATCTCCTTTAGCTGGTACAATACACTAAATGAAGAGCAAAGGAAGCCTGCAAATCTTGCTGCCATTCTACACACCACACAAGCCTTTCAGCATGACTAAATCTTAGTTGACTCTCTCAGCGATGTAGAAAAAACTCTTCCATCTTAGTTAATCTACCCAGCCAATAGTTTTCCATATTCCCTTTCCTATCCATGTACAAAAAAATGTTATATAATAAGCTTTCTCTATAACAGTTTAGTACTTCTAATCTCAGTGAAGCCATGACCTTACAATGCTGCAGTTTGCTGCTGCAAAAGCAACTGCTGTGCTGTAAACACTGCCTTGCAACTTGCCTTTAGCATACCGTAGGAAGGAAGATGGGCTAAGAGGCTTTGATCAAATGACACTTTTCCTTTTGTTTTAGAAGCATCACGTCAGGATAATACTCCTCTGAGATACAAGCCCCATTTCCCCATGGGTCTTGAACGTCTTTGATAATGAGCAAAAGTGGCAAGGGAAATTATGAAAAATTCATGAAAGGCAAATGGGGCTTTGTTGAAGTCTGATAAGTTGGAAAATTATCCCAATGTGACATTCTCTTTAAGAAGATAAAAGAATCAAGAATAAGCATTATAAATTAAATTAGTGCTCCAATAAAAGAATTGCTGTCAAGTCACATTGCAATTATTGATTTGAGACCCCAAGTCCCTGCCTGCAGCATTACTGGTCTTCAGACAAAGCTATCCCACATCGCTCATTTTCTTCTTACTGCTAAGCTACATGTTTGTACCAGATGCAAACTTTGGTAGCACATAACGAAGACATAAAGTAGCATCAGGCAGAAGTGGCAACTCATCCATACTCAAATACAGTGTGCTTATATTGCTCAACATCTTCACGCTTCTTTTTTATCCTTATTTCAGCTGTAGACAGCTTCTCATGTTTTGCAGTGACCAGTCTCTTTAAGGACATTTCATCTGTCTTCCCCTTTTTCAGCTCTATCTGAGCACTCTCAAGCTGGTCCTCCAGATTTCTGACCTAGAGTACACAAGAAGCATTGAAATAAGTTTAATGGAGGGGAAAGAAAAAAATATAATCAAAACAACATACCCTGTTAGTTTATTAAAATTAGAACTAGCTTCCTGCTTTTTGAAGATCTGACTGCTAACTAGTTCTCCCACTTAAATCCCAGTTCCCTAGTCTTTATCTGATTTTAAATACATCCAAATGGACCAGATCCCACCACTGATTTTTCAGGAGTTACTATGAGTTCTGCTGTAGCTCTTAACCAAAGGTAATTTGAACATATGCTATGCAAATACCCCAAAAGACGGCATAGTATTTTTCAAATGCTCCTAACAATTACATTCTCCCTAAACCGAGTAGCAACTAGCAAGGTACTGCATTGTGACAAACATTTCATCAGGGAAAGGCTGGCTTAGTAATATTAATAGTTAAAGGTACTTAAGACACTATTCTTCTTGAAGTAGTAATTTTTTGCTCTTAGTTTCTGCTCTCTAGGCAGAGGAAAATGGATCTCACTTTTCTTCCATCATTTCCTACCAACAACCCCAAGACAGTTCAAACTATTTTAGGTCAGGTTTCTATGGCAACAAAGGCTTTGACTATTAAAAGTGGTCAATAGTACATTAGCTAGTGGCATACAGCAAAGCAGCAGCTATGCTTTACTGATGTTTTTAAGAATGAGATTTATCCAAATTTTTTCTTTTTGGGACAGAGGAGAGATGGGAACTTTCAAAATATAGACATTTACTGATGATCACCTATCTTGCTTAGACATTAAGTTCTCCCTAACTAGATGTAATTTGGATAATACAAACCTCTGATAACACACTGGCCAGTCTCTCCACATTTGCTCCCTGTCTTTCCATCTTCTTTTGATATAACTGCACCTCCAGTTGGCATGACGGCAGAACCTCAACTAGGTCTCTATAACTTTCATATTTCTCAATAACTTCTTGCTTTAAAAAGAAAAGACTATTAATAAAACAGCTTTGGAGTTCAGCACTTCTTTTGTATAGTATTAACACATATTGACTTTTGTACTGTTCCCCTGTTTAACATACACTGGAATTAATATTTAGTAGTTACTGGAATGAGATTTTCAGTTTGTAAAAAAAACCAAGTAGTTATTTGGAAAGCACAGGAAAAGTGACATGCAAGTGTTCTATACTGAACTAACTAACTTGTTATAAGAGCTTTCAGGACGGAAAAAAGTTATATGGTGAAGAAATTCTATACTGGTAAAACAGAAGTGACGTAAAGCATCATAAAAACAGATGTCTGGAATTACAACAATAAAGTTTACATATTTGGGACAAAAGTACGTATGGAGACAAAGTTACTTCACTGATGTATGAGCAATCATGAACTACAAATATTTAAAGACTAGACATTATTATAAAAAAAAACTAGGAAGGGAACTCAGTTTTCAACATACTAGTGGAGACAGCCATCAATTCCACGATCAGTGAATTATGAGAGACACTATGAAGCATGTGTTCTAAATCCAAGGACATTTGTGTGCAGCCAAGATATTGTCATCTCTTGAGAGCAAACAGCCAGCCAGGTATCGTACAGATTCAAGAGTTCTACACCTAGTTTCGCAAATAGTTACCCATCGAGAACAAAGCAGCAGTGACCGCAATCCTGCTTTTCCAAAAAAATAAAAAAGCCACTAACACAAACAAAACAAAAAATCCAGCCCCACAACCAACCTTTAATTTTCTCTAAAGTTGTGATTTCATTTCAGACTAACCACTGTCCTGTTAATTTTTGACTACAAGTCATTCAAGAATCATTTCTAGATGATGAGAGTTCCATAAGACATGTGCTTTTTCTAATAGAATACCTCCTTGTGTGGACAGAGGAAAACCTCACCTTGGATTTCTTGAGTTTCTTAACAGTCTCTTTCATCAGTTCTTTGTAATTTTTCAGTTCCTCTGGACTCTCCACAATTTTTGATTTCAGCTGCTCTTGTTCTTCTTTCAAAGCAGCCATTGTCACTTTAAGCTCATTCTAGTTAACAAGACAAACATACTTTCAATATTAGCAATCAGGTGAACAAAGAAATTGTGAGGCATAGTTTGCCAGGATCTTATGACTAGATAGGTTCTTTTCTCTGTTGAAAGTCATTTCTCATTAGAAAGTTTGTTTTAAAAATAAATTCTTCTGAACGGCATTAATATTCCAAATCAAAGCAGTTAAGAGTCCATTTTGCTCCCTGAAGACACATACAGGGGTGCAATATTAAGTCTCAAGAACAGCATTTAACTAGTACTCCACAAAAAGCCTGCTGGCTAAGACATATTACTAGCAGCTCTCTCCTTCAGAACCCCTCACCTGGGGCAACCCAGGCAGTCACTGCAATGTTTCAGAGCCAGCTGTATCAACCTAGAAGCTTCCTGTGCAACTTCTCAAAAACCTCCTGTTTTGTCCCCACCAGGTCAGTGACTGCCTCAGCCATTCTATGCACCTAAGTTAAGCCCATAGCTTCTCAGAAGTCCAGATGTCTTGCCCTGAACACAGACAGAACTTTACATTGCAGAGATGTGTATTCAAATTTACAAGCTACTGCAGTAAAGCTTCCACGGGGGGGGGGGGGGGGGGGAGAAACCAAATCAGTTTTTTAAAAAACTAATAGTCACCACCTGAACATTACCTAGCTTCAAGAATAATTTGATCCTAGAAAGGAAGATGATCTATTAGTTGATCTGAGATGCAAGCTACAGCCTACACAAAGGTGTACTTACCAGTTTCCGGGTACTCTCTGCCATATCTGACTTCTTTTGTGAAATCACTTCTTGCAAAGCTGTCTGAAAAAAGCAACAAACTTTAAATAAGCATCTCTACAACTGCTACCTCCTTTACCCTTCTATCACAGATCTGTCTACAAGAGAAATCCCATTTATGGTTTCTTTGGAGTGCCATAACTAGCAGACAAAATTGCAGTCTATAAGATTTAAAAGACAGGAAAGGAGAACATTGTCACAAAAGCCACTGGAAACACTAGCCAACAGTAGGTTAACTAGGAACAGGGATAAGAGACAGACTACCTGTATTCTTACTGACCCTGGCAGTGTTATACCCACACAACTTCCTTCACAAGAGGCAGTGTTCTTGAGAAAAAACTAAGTTAATACAAGGTCCCAAATAATATAGAAGTCAAGCACATAGTTAATAATAATAATAGTAGAGACAGGACTTA